>PVIY010000891.1:0-21296 GCA_004026745.1 Myrmecophaga tridactyla
TTTTTAATCAAGTCCCTTTTCAACAGAAATTGAAAACCACAGCTGTTTCCAGTTGGGGAAGAATATCTGCTGCCTTATTTGTTCCACACATGTATTTTAAAAAATGGTTGATTCTGTAAACTGTGATCTAATAATTCTTTGCTTTGCTAAGAAGCAGTTTAATCTTGAACCATGCTTATCTAGCCTCCCTTGGACTGACATGCATCATTACCCTTCTTAGCCTTTGTGGACAACATGAAAATGCTGGAAGAAAATTTATGGTGCTCTGAAGCTACTAATACCAGATGTAAGAATTGCCTGTAAGTTTGAAAGCTTAACTACAGGAGGATGTCTACGATTTCTGAAGTAACATTCAAGTTTTAATGGTGGGTTATTTTCCCTTTAGTCAATAAATGAAAGATGAAGGAACCCTCAGCCAATTTCGTGTTCCCATAATAACAGGCTTGGTATATCCTCCACTGGCAGTGCATAAGCAGTTTGTTAGGAGGGCTTACTCCTGAGTTCTGCTGTCAGAAGAGGAGGTTATACAAGCACTTAAACAAAGCTATTCTGTCAGCCAAAGTACCAGTTAAACTGTGCTTGCTATGGCATAAATAAATATTCCCTTTGGATCCAGTCAATTTGAGGAAAACAAGGAAATTACAAAGGGTTGTTTTAACATTAGGAGACAGGAGGTTAGGAGGCATGAAGAAAGTTCTAATTGTTTTACAAGGATTTCCAGTAAAAATCCTAAAGAGCTGGGCCTATATGATCACCACCAGGAAGTTTTCAAGGAGAGGATCTTAGACTTGAGACTTGAGCAGCAGGCACCACAGCCCTCCAAGAAGACATTGAGAGAAATTGCCAGATAATGCATGCCAGCTTTGCTTGTTTGTCCCAGCAGGTAAATTTATGCAAACCTGACACTGTTCTGCAAGCAAATAATTTCTTTATAAAATGACATTTTGACTAAATGCAAAGTCACAAGTAAGGCTTCAATGCAAAAAAGTAATATAAGCTTTCTATGACTCTAGTAGCAATGACCATAGGAGCAGAAAAATCAATGAACTGTCTGTAACTTTTTAATCTGGATGGGAAAATTATTGATATATTATATATCACTTGATTAAAGGAGACACTTTTCTTCTCTTTGAATAATATGAATATTATATCTCTGGCTTGTCTTTTCTGGTAGAAGGTCTTTCACACTAACATGACAGCCTCAGGTTCAGCCATCTTCTCCTTTGTTGTCCACAAATTAAATTTATATATGTGTAAACAGTTGTGCATCTACCTCTATATTATTTTTATTTTTTTATTTGTATCTACATATGTGTTTATATCCTGGTTTGTTATGCAAAGACATTAGTTGATAAACAGTAAATATATGCAAAAAATTCATAAAGCAAAAATTTAAAAAACAGGAGAGGGAAAATCTAAATTAGCGTAGGAGATAAAAATGGGCTAGGAGAAAATGCTAGGGGAAATATATTATGCCTATGCCTAAGAAGAACAAAAATTTTATTTAGTTGCTAGAGCTGTATCATGAACTCAGTTAAAAACTTCATGATTGGTTGGGCCATGGTGGCTCAGCAGGCAGAGTTCTCGCCTGCCATGCCAGAGACCCGGGTTTGATTCCTGGTGCCTGTCCATGCAAAAAACAAACAAACAAAAAAAACAACTTTATGACTGACAAGGTAACAATGAAAACAGAGGCAAATTTTTTTTGCACATGAGTGTGAAGAAAAAGGCACAGAAAGTCCTTAGGAGGATCACAGTTTCTACTAGGGGCTGCTCCTGAAGTGTTCTCACGTGGAGTTTTGTGTTAGGGACACTGGTGGGGGTGGTGGCCAGTGTCCTCATGAACATGTCCACAACAAGTCCAAGTTGTTGTCATCTTCCCTGAGGAAAGTCAACAGCATAATATCTCATTTCAATTTAGGGAAAACAGTTCTGCTTGACATGTTCATGGGGAAAGAAGATAATATCGTTCATGAACATAGAGTTTTGATGGGTGGTTTGGTCCAAGGATAAAACATACTGAGGTTGTAGTTAAATAGAGGGACTATATGGACACACACGTAGATAGCTCTTGTGTTGAACGTGACCTTGTGTTGAATGTGACCTTGTGGAAAATAATAGCAATAACCTAATCAGCACACACTGTGGATCAGATACTTTGTTTTTATGCATTATTCCATTTCTCTTTCCTCAGATGATAAAATAGTTACTTTCCTCTTCTGTTTTTTGATAAAACAAAGAAATAGAGGCTGACAGAATGTATTATACTTGTCTAAGACCAGGTGTCTCATACATAAGTGGTGGAGTTGGGATTTAAATCCTGATCTACTCTGGTTTTGAAGTCCTCACTCTAAACCCCTATGCTATATTAGCAACTGGGCCAATGTTCCTCTCCACCATCTCTACCACTGTACAGGTAAGAAATTTAAGATGGAGAGGTCAGCAGCAAAACAACCAAGTTCCTGAGTCCAACTACAGACTAATACCTACAGAGGGTCCCTTTTATCCAAGTCTTCTTCATCTGAGTCCCTGCCTAGGGAAGCAAAAGTTGTTATGAAAATATTTACTAATAAACTAACCACTTACAAAATTAGCTGCCACTAAAATATCCATCCCCACTAAATCCCTGTGTCTATCTCCACTCAACAAAGTAAAATTAGCTGCCACTAAAATATCCATCCCCACTAAATCCCTGTGTCTCTCTCCACTCATCAACGTAAGGCCTTCATCAAGCAGTATATAGGTCTACATGGAGAGAATAATTCCTAATTGCAAGTGCAACCAAAGTTTGCAAAATATAAGATGAAACATTTCTACATCTAGTTTTATCTTTGTAGATAGAGTGTCTGTTCTAGTTTGCTAGCTACTGGAATGCAATATACCAGAAATGAAATGGCTTTTAAAAAAGGGGATTTAATAAGTTGCTAGTTTACAGTTCTAAGGCTGAGAAAATGTCCCAATTAGAACAAGTCAATAGAAATGTCCAATCAAAGGCATCCAGGGAAACATACCTTGGTTCAAGAAGGTTGATGAAGTTCAGGGTTTCTCTCTCAAGTGAGAAGGCACATGGTGAACACAGTCACAGTTTCTCTCTTGGCTGGAAGGGCATATGGTGAGCATGGCATCATCTGCTAGCTTTCTTCCTGGCTTCCTGTTTCATGAAGTTCCCCGGGAGGCATTTTCCTTCTTCATGTCCAAAGCACTGGCTGATGGACTCTCTGCTTCTTGTGGCTATGTCATTCTTCTCTGCTCTCTCTGAATCTCCATTCTCCAAAATGTTTCCTCTTTTATAGGACTCCAGAAACTTATCAAGACCCACCCAAATGGGTGGAGATATGTCATCGCCTAATTCAGCTTAACAATCACTCTTGATTTAATCACATCTCCAGGGAAATGATCTGATTACAGTTTCAAACATATAGTACTGAATAGTGATTATTCTGCCTTTACAAAAGGGGATTTAGATTAAAACATGTCCTTTCTAGGGGACGTACATCCTTTCAAACCAACACAGTGTCATTCAAACCTTTCTTTCTTTTTCTACTTTCCTTCCATCCCCTCCTCCTCCTTCTCCTCTTCCTTCTTCTTCTCTCTCTCTCTCTCTCATTCTTCTCCCCCTGTCTCTCTCTTGCCCACCCCTGTCTCTCTTTCTTCCTTTTTGATTTACTATAAAAATTTGGTTCACCTTCTACATAGATTCATTTTTTTACCATCACAGAGTTGTATATTCATCATCATGATCATTTCTTAGAACATTTGCATCAATTCAGAAAAAGAAATAAACAGAAAAAAATTCATGCATACCATGCCCCTTACCCCTCCCTTTCATTGATCACTATCATTTCAATCTACTAAATTTAATTTAACTTTTGTTCCCCTATTATTTATTTATTTTTAATCCATATGTTTTACTCATCTGTCCATAAGGTAGATAAAAGAAGCATCAGACACAAGGTTTTCACAATCACACAATCACATTGTGAAAGCTATATCATTATATAATCATCTTCAAGAAACATGGTTACTGGAACACAGCTCTACATTTTCAGGCAGTTCCCTCCAGCCTCTCTGTTACACCTTAACTAAAAATGTGATATCTATTTAATGGTTACTCCAGGATAACCTCTTGAGTCTGTTTGGAATCTCTTAGCCATTAACATTTTATTTTGTCTCATTCCTCTCTTCCCCCTTTTGGTCAAGAAGGTTTTCTCAATCCCTTGGTCCTGAGTTCCAGCTCATTCTAGGATTTCTGTCCCATGTTGCCAGAAAGGTCCACAACTTTGGAGTCACGTCCCACATAGAGAGGGGGAGGGCAGTGAATTTGCTTGTTGTGTTGACTGAGAGAGAGAGAGGCCACATCTGAGCAACAAAAGAGGTTCTCTTAGGGGTGACTCATAAGCCTAATTTAAGTAGGCTTAGCTATCCTTTATGTGGTTAAGTTTCATATGAACAAACCCCAGGATTGGGGGCTCAGCATATTGGTTTGGTTATCCCCACTGCTTGTGAGAATATCAAGAATTCTCCACTTGGGGAAGTTGAATTTTCCCCCTTTCTCACCTGTCATGGTCAGGTTCATGTGTCAACTTGGCCAAGTTGTGGTACCTGTTTGTCTGGTTGGGCAAGTGCTGGCCTGTCTGTTGCAATGAGGACATTTCATAGAATTAGATCATGATCATATCAGCTGCATCCACAGCTGATTCCATTTGTAATCAGCCAAAGGGAAGTGTCTTCTGCAATGAGTGATGCTTAATCTAATCCCCTGAAGCCTTTTAAGGAGGATTCAGAAGAGACAGGCTCTATTCCTGCTTCTCCTGGCGAGCCTCTCCTGTGGAGTTTGTCCAGACCTCCCATCAGAGTCCTTGGCTTCACAGCTTGCCCTGAGGATTTTGGACTCTGCATTCCTGAGGTCACGTGAGATACTTTTATAAATTTTATATTTGCAAGTGTTCCTGTTGATTCTGTTTCTCTAGAGAACCCTAACTAATACATCACCATTCCCCCATGGGGACGTTGCAAATACTTTTTCGTTCACTATCCAAATCTTCTGGGATTTATTGAGGCATCAATCTGGACAAACCTACAAAATCTCATGCCCTACTCAATGTTCCATGTACTTACTTACTTATGGTGTTCAATTAAGTTGTCCACATAAGTTATATTAGGAAATGCACTAGTTGAAATATAAATTTTGTACCAAATAAACATTTTTTGATATAGGCTCACACATAAAATAAAGTTTGAAAATATTAATTACCATCTATTTTCAACACCCTGAATTACTGTCATTCCTTTGTTCTTCCTCATGCAAAACATTTTTAAATTTGTACATTTAGTCACTATCATTATACACTCTAGGCATTCCTAGATTATACCGTCTCAGACTTTATCATATGTCTTTCCTTCTGATTTCATTTGTGCCCCCGGGCCTCCTCTGTCATTCTCACACTCAGCTTCATTCAGTGTTCTAACATTTTTGTATTACAGTCAAGTATTATTGTGCTGTCCATTTCTGAATTTTTACGATCAGTTCTGTTGCACAATCTGTATCCCTTCAGTTCCAATTACTCAATATCTACCCTATTTCTATCTCCTGATGACCTCTTTTCTTAACTGAAATTATCCAAGTTCATTCATTAATGTTAGTTCATATCAGTGAGACAATGCAGTATTTGTCATTTTGTTTTTAGCTAATCTCACCCAGCACAATGTCCTTAAGGTCCATCCATGCTGTTGCTTACTTCATAACTTTATTCTGCTTTACAGCTGCATAATATTCCATTGTATGTATATACCACTGCTTGTTTAGCCATTTGTCTGTTGATGAACATTTGGGCTGTTTCCATCTCTTGGCATTGTAAATAATGCTGCTATAAACATTGGTGTACAAATGTCTGTGTCTTTGCTCTCATGTCCTCTGAGTTGATACCTAGCAATGGTATTGCCAGGTCATATGGCAATTCTGTACTTAGCTTCCTGAGGAACCACTAGACTGCCTCTCACAGCAGTTGTACCATTTGACATTCCCACCAACAGTGGATAAGTGTGCCTCCTTCTCCACATCCTCTCCAGCACTTGTTGTTTTCTGTTTTATTGATAATGGCCATTCTGGTGGGTGTGAGATGATATCTCATTGTGGTTTTGATTTGCATTTCTCTAATAGCTAGGGATGTTGAGCATCATTTCATGTGCTTTTTGGTCATTTGTATTTCCTCTTCTGAGAAGTGTCTGTTTAAGTCTTTTGCCCATTTTGTAATTGGGTTTTCTGTCTTTTTGTTGTTGAGTTGAACAATCTCTTTATATATTCTGGGCACTAGACCTTTATCTGATGTATCGTTTCCAAATATTGTCTTCCATTGTGTAGGCTGTCTTTTTACTTTCTAGCTATTATCAAATTGTTTGGTAATGAAGTTGTACAAATTAGTATAGAAATTGCTGAAATCAAATTTATAATAATAAATTGCTTTATGTTTCTTAGATCATTAGATCTAAGACCATAAAACTGTTAGAAGAAAATGTAGGGAAATACCTTATAAATCTTTTAATGGGAAGTGGTTTCCTAGACCTTATACCCAAAGCGCGAGCATTGAAGAAGGAAAGAAAGAAATGGGCACTCCTCAAAATTAAACACTTTTGTGCATCATAGATTCATTTTAAGTGGCTCTATTTCAGAACCAATTATTTTCAGTTAATGAGGACCTCCTTACTTTTGCTATGTGGCTGAATAGGATCGGTTGTTCTCTAAATAATTAGCTGTTAGCTGAATTACACTGTTTCAAATGACCTGTATGATGTAGCTGTGATTGGATATGTTTAAGTATATTTTTCTGTATGGAGATTCCTTACCTATTCTGCTAGTCCCATGAGTCATACTTCCTGAGATGCTGTTTGGCTTCAGCTATTTCAGGTACAGAAAGTTTTTTATGAAATATAAGACAAAATAAGAGTTATTATGAATATGTAAATTATGAAGCACATTAAACATGAAGCCAGTGATGAACCCCAGATACACCACCATGCCTGAATTTCTTTGCTTTTTAAAAACATTAATTTACACATACCTATGCATTCCTAAACAATATGGTGTTTAGGTTTGCTCGTTTTAGAACTTGTAAAAATCCTACCATACATTTGTATTATCCTGTGACTTCCTTAAGTCAAAGAATATTTTGTTTTTGAAATTCATCTATGTTGACACCTGTAGTGGATGTGTAGTATTTCACATACTACAGCTTTTCCATCCATTCCCCTCCTGACAGATGTTTCGATTATTTTCAGTGTTTTTATTTATAAACAATTCTGCTAAAACCATTCTTGTAATGGTCTTTGAGGCATATGTGCAAGTGTATCCCTACACTATGTGCCTGGGAGTGGAATTTCAGGATTGCAGTTATAAGCAGCTTCAATTTTACTAGCTATTACCAAATTGTTTGGCAAGGAAGTTGTACAAATTAGTATAGAAATTGCTGTAATCAAATTTATAATAATAAATTGCTTTGTGTTTCTGGTATAAACCCAATATGGTTGTGATAATGTTGCTGTTGTTTTAACATTATTGAATTTTCTTTACTGATATTTCTTTAGGATCTTTACATCTATTCTCCATAGAGGCAGGGATCTTCATCAGCTCTGTCATTTCTATATCCCAAGTGCATAGGAGAGTGCCCTGCATACCACAGGCACTAAAAATAGCATTGGATCAATGGTCATAAGTGAAACTGGCACTTAAGTGCTTTTCACACATCACCCTTATCTAGGTTGGTTATCAAAGTCATTTAACCTCATAAGGTTAATTGTGGAATGTTCTCTTTTTTCTATGCTAAGATTACAATTATCTCGCTCAAATATTTGGAAGAATTCATTTTTAAAGTATCTTCCTTCTGGAAAGATTTTTTGAATACTTATTTAGTGGCTTTAATAGCTACAGAGCTACTCACAGTTTCCATTTCTTCTTGGTTCAATTTTGATGGGTTTTATTAATATATGAAAATATCCATTTTATCAGTTTTAAAATTGGGGGCATCAAAACATGCTTTTTTCTCTATCTCTGAAGTATCTTTAATTTTCCCTGAAGTGTTTTCCTGAAACTTACCTCTTGTATTCTTGTTCAAACTTTCCAGAGATATGTCAACATCTTTGGTCTCTTAAATAAACAACTTTTGTATATACTACATTTTGTTAATCCACTTGTCTGTTGATGGGCATTTAGATTTTTTCCATCTTTCGGTGATTGTGAATAATGCTGCTATGAACATCATTGTGCAAATGTCTGTATCTCTGCTTTCAGCTCTTCTGGGTATATAACAAGTAAAAGTATATATCTCTTTTTTCTTTGTCAATGTTGCTAGTGGCCCATCAGTTTCATTGATTTTCTCATAGAACCAAATTTGGTTTTATTGATTCTTTCTATTGTTCTTTGGTTCTCCCATTCATTTATCTCTGCTTTAATCTTTGTTATTTCTCTTCTCTTTGCTTTGGGGTTAGTTTGCTGTTCTTTCTTAAGTTTCTCCAGGTGGGTAGTTAAGTCTTCAATATTTGCTGTTTCTTGTTTTTTAATATAGGTATTTAGGGCAATAAATTTCCCTCTCAGCACAGCCTTTGCCACATGCATCCCATAAGTTCTGATAAGTTGTATTCTCATTTTCATTCATCTCCAATAGCTACTGATTTCTCCAGCAATTTCTTCTTTGATCCACTGGTTGTTTGTGTGTGTTATTTAATCTCCATATATTTGTAAGTGCTCTGGTTCTTTGGTGGTTGTTGAGATCCAGCTTCATTCCATTGTGATCAGAGAAAGTGCTTTGAATAATTTCAATGTTTTTAAATTTATAAAAACCTCTTTTGTGCCCCAACATATGAGCTATCCTGGTGAATGTTCCATGATCACTAGAGAAGCATGTATATCCTTATCCTGTGGGATACAATGACCTATATATATGTCTGTTAGTTCTAATTCATTTATCAAGTCATTTATTGTCTCTATTTCCTTGTTAATCTTCTCTCTGGTTGTTCTATGTATAGAGGAGAGTGGTGTACTGAAGTCTTCTACTATTGTTGAAGCATCTATTGGTCCCTTCAGTTTTGCCAATGTCTATCTCATGTTCTTTGGAGCACCTTGATTGGGAGCATAAACATTTATGATTGATATATCTTCTTGGTGAATTGTCCCTTTAATTAGTTTATAGTGTACTGTTCTTCTTTGTCTCCTATGATGTCTTTACATTTGAAGTCTATTTTGTCTGATATTAGTATAGCTTCTCCTGCTTTCTTTTGGTTACAACTTGTATGGAAAATCTTTTTCCATCCTTTCACCTTCAATCTATTTGTATTCTTGTGTCTAAAATGAGTCTCTTGTAAGAAGCATATAGCTGGATTATGTTTCTTAATCCATTCTGTCAATCTGTAGCTTTCAGTTAGTAAATTTAGTCTGTTAACATTCAAAATTATTACTGAAAATGTGTTTCTTGAATGCACCATCTTATCTTTTTTATTTTATTTGTCAGATCTATATATTCTTTTACCTCTTTCTCTTTGTATTCTTTAAATTACCCTTAGTGATACTCTTTAATTCTGTGCCCTCCTCCAGATCTCCTCTTGTCATTTTTTTTTTTCAGCTCTTATAGGGTCAATCTCTAGTTGACAAATTCTTTCAGGACTTCTTTGTCTGTGAAAGCTTTAATCTCTCCCTCAGTTTTTTTTTTTTTTTTTTGGCATGTGCAGGCTCTGGGAATCAAACCCAGGTCTCCAGCTCAACAGGCAATGATTCTTGTCACTGAGCCACCATTGCACCACCCTCTCCCTCAGTTTTAAAGAACAATTTAGCTGGGTACAGAATTCTTGGGTGGAAGTCGTTCTCTTTTAGGATCTTGAATATATCATACCACTGCCTTCTTGCCTCCAGGGCACTAGTTGAGTAGTCTGAACTCAGTCTTATTTGGTTTCCCTTATATGTAGTAGATTGTTTTTCTCTTGCCACTTTCAGTATTTTCTGCTTCACTTCAACATTTGACAGACTGATTAGTATGTGTCTTAGGGGAGGCCTATTTGGATTTACTCTGTTTGGAGTTCATTGGGCTTCTTTGACTTGTATATTTATGTCCTTTATGAGTGGTGGAAAGTTTCCCTCCATTATGTCCTCAACTACTCTTCCTAGCCCTTTGCTCCTCTCTTCTCCTTCTGGTACACCTATGATTCTTATATTAGTGCACTTTGTTTTGTCTATCATTTCCCTGAGATCCAATTAAATTTTTTTTCACTTTTTTTGTCATTTGCTGTTTTAAGTCTTCTAAGTCAATTATCCTGTCCTCTGTATCATTTATTCTTTCTTCTATCTCTTCAAATCTGGTGTCGTATGCCTCTACTATGTTTTTAATTTAGTCAACAGAGTCTTTAATCTCTGTTGACTAAATATCTGCTATTTTTCTATTTATTCTTTCAAATTCCACTTTATGCTCTTCTACTGTCTTCTTGATCACCTTTATGCCATTTGCTATCCCACTTATTTTATTAAGTAGAATTGTATGAACATCTTTGATTAGTTGTTCCAATGTCTGTGTCTCCTCTGGTGTTTTAATGTGGTCATTAGGCAGGGCTATATCTGTCTGCATTGTGATATGAGTAGTGATCTTCTGCTGTCTTCGTTGCATGTATATATCTTGATTGATGTATTTTGGGAGTTGATTTCTTTCAATAGCCTAAGGTCTTTGTTGGCAGGATGGTTGTACAGCAGGGAGCAGGGTACAGGGTGGGGCACTCAGTGTGGCGATTTGTTTCAGGGCAGGTATGGGCACAGGTTGGGGATGTTACACTGATGATTGTGAATGTATGTGCCCAGTGGCCAGGGAGGGTGTAGCTGTGCAGTGCACCATTCTGGAGGGCTTAACCCTGGAGATCACTGGTCTAAGGCATGGGGCCCTTTGTGTGCATGCGTAGAGCTGTGGCAGCAGGTTGGCATTATGCCTTCATGGATTGCAGGCAGATGTGACCTGGCTGTGCAGGTCAGCACTTTCTCAGAGTTGGGAAGCATGGTTGAGCATTGTGCCCATGTATGGTTCTAGGACTGCTGCAAACTGAGGTTCCTTGAGCTGGATGATGATGTTGGAGGCCCGTACGCATGTGTGGGTCTAGGAGTGTCGTAAACAGGTGCACAGAGCTCGGGGGGGGGGTGAGACCGTGTGACACTATGGGCAGGGGACAGGGGTAGTGTGGGTATGAGGTTAGTGCCCACAGCCTTTATGCACTGGCAACAGCCTGCAGCGAACAGGGACGGGGAGGTAGTACTCAGGAGGGGTGCAGGATAGGTGGGTTGGGCTGCACTTGGGGTGGAGGTATGGTGCAGGTATGTGCACTGGAGCACAGGGAATGGGGTTTGGGTGTGTGGGCTCTGGGGTGAGTCACAGGTCATGGAGCTGTGCTGGTGAGGGTAGCACCCCCAAGGAATGTGGCCTGGCTTACTTCCTAGTCCCTGGCTTCCATCTGTGCACTTGTATGGGCTCCACACCTCTGCACCAGGCTCCAGTTTTCTGCCTCTCAATTCCTTGGCCTCTGCAGCTAGGGCTGTCCTACATGGTGCAGAAGGCTCTCCCAGGTCAGCTGCACTCCCAAAACACTGCCTCAGTCACCCTCCGGTCCCTTTTGTAACTTTTCTGTGGAGCCTATCTATCATTTTTTGAGAGCTGTGTTCAAATCTTCCATATATTGATGGATTTTTCATTTTTTCTTTTAACTCTGTCAATTATATATGTATGTGTGTACATACAACTTCAGAATTTTATCTTTCCGGTGGATAGAAAATTTGATCATTGTGCAGTAAACTTTGTTACCTCTAGTAATGTTTTGCCTTAAATATTTGAATGTTAAGACTGCATTGGCTTTCTTTTAACTAGCTGCATCAGCTTCTTTTAATTAAAACCTTTCTGATATATCTTTTTTCATCTTTCCCAACTTTTCTGTGTCTTTTTATTTACCTGTGGCTCTTATACACAGCATCTAGCTGGATTACTATTACTTTTTTTTTTGTAGTTCACTCTAACAATGTCTGTATTTTAACTGGATAGTAATCAACCTATTTGCATTTATTTTAGTTAATTTCTCTCAACATTTTGGACTTTCTCTTTCTTTTGCTTTTTCTGTCTGCTTGTTTCAGTCTTTTAAGTTGATAGAGAGTTAATCATTTGATTTTTTTTTCTCTCTACTGGTTTGGATGTTCCTCACTTTGTTTATCTCTTAGTCAGCACCTTTGAAATTTTAATTTAAATACACTTACTTAACAAGATTTTGGTTAATATATATATTTATCTTCCCCCCAAATAGTCCTAGGATCTATAAGTATTTAACTCCATTTATCACATATACTACCTTTCAGGTTTCATGCTATTTTATCCTTTATTTTATAGTTCTTTGCAACCTATTATTTTTAATCTCCAAATTGAAGATATTTATTATTGCTTTGTTCAATGTTTACATTTATTCTGATCTTTAACATATTTTAACTTAATCATTTCTGTTTGCATATCAGACCATTATTCCTAGATAATTTTCAACTTCCTGAAATCTTTAGAATTCCTTTACTAAGAAACTGGATAGTAAGCTTGCAACTTTTAACTAAAATGTCTATTTCACCCTCCTTTTCAATGTTTGTTTTGAATATATAATCCTAACTTGGCAGGTATTTTCTTTCAGCAGATTGATGCTACTATTCCCTCCATTCTGCCTTCCAATTTTGCTATTGAGAAGACAGCCATTGAATTAATTATTGTTCTTTTTTTCTAGCAACTTTTTTTTTCTCTGGCTGCTTTTGAGGTTCTTTATTTTCTTTTTGTGTTTCACTGTGATGTGTTTTGATACAGGATTTCTTTTTTACTTATCTGATTTTGAATTTTGGGGATTCCCCAATCTGAAGAGAGAGGCATTTTCAGTTAAGGAAAGTGCTCAGTCATTATCTGTTAAAATATTTTCTCTTCTTCCTCATTTCTATTCTTCTGGAACTCTCATGGGGCATATGTTGGAGATTTGTCTTCCTTGTTTCAACTTCTCCTTCATAGTTTCTGACTTTTTACTCTCTGTGCTACATTCTGGGAAAAGTTTTAGGATCTGTCTTCCAGTTTGTGATTTTCTGTTTCAGTTATGCCTGATTTTCTGTTTACTACTTTCATTGAGCTTTTTATTAAATTATAATGATTTTATTTTCCATTTTAAAAAATTCTGTTTTGACTTTTTTAAAACCTGACACTTAATTTAGTTCTGATGCTAATACTTAGTCATGGAGCTGATACCTGATGTGTTTTAGGAATTTAATTTTTTATTATGAGTTTATCATCATTGGAATGTTATATCTGGGAGTACTTTGAGGCCTGGATTATGGAAATGTTCTTCTAGAAAGGATTCGCCTTTGTTTCTGCTAACATGTGAAGGCACTGCTAACCCTGGTATGCTGTTACAGTTACTAAATTCAGGAGAGAAGAACAACCAAATAGTGCAAGTTCAGGACCCAACACCTGTAAGTGCTGGCTCTTGGCTTTGAATTCTTAGGGAGACATATTTTACCTGTTTCCAAAGCTAAGGCCAACAAGTTTCCACAGGCAGATTTTGTTGTTGGTTTTCATTCCTAACTCACCCTTTCCTGAAGGACATCATCCTGCTTGGATTTCTCCTCTAATTGGCGGGCCTCTAACTTGACTCTCCAGCACGCGTGCATTCTGGGTCTTTTCTCTGGTCCCATGGATGACCATCTAATCTGAAGATCTAGTCATCCTCTTCCTAGGAGCCACCTGGAGGCCTTAGCAAGGCTGGTGGCCTCAAGATTTTACCTTTCTTTTCTTATTGCCTGCTTTACATCCTTGACTTAGAGGAATTTTCTTACTTTCTTACACTTATTTATGACTTTTAAGGGATGCTTACAAAATATTTTACACAGCATTTTAGTGTTTTGTATTGGCAAAATACAAGACGTCTATGCTGAAAATACTAACCCAGGTACATTTTTAATGGTACTTAATGAAGGTCTTTCAATTCAGAACTTGGTGAATACAAGAAGATTCACTGAATAAGAACTATAAAGATGTTTCTAAATGTTTAGATTAAATAGCAACAAGTACAAACAAAAAAACTATACAGATAAACTAGGATGCAATCCCATAGTACCACGGTATTGGTGAACTGAACTCTTACCTGGAAGTGGCTGATGGATTCTCTATATGTCATCAGAATTCTATAATACTTGCTAATTTTTCCCTTTTAATGATTCTGGTCCACATTAGTAGATATTTTAGTTGCTGAGGATTTGCAGTCTTTATGTCTATAAATGATCTGCTTTTGGTTTCCAGTGATTGAAGGCCAAAGCTCTAGCTTCTGTTGCTTTCATTATTTACATATTTCAAACGTGCTAGAGGTGAATTAACTTGCAGCTGCCTCATTCCCCATCTTTCACTTTATTCAAAATCCCATCCGTGTCTTGCTATAAAGATAGAAATTTTAAAGGCCTCTCAGATTTTGATAGAGAAGAAAAAAAGGCCATGATCTGATCCTGGGGCAATGTAGTAAGAAATGCTATAGGTAAGTTTAAGGCTAAAAGCTAGAAAACTTATTTCTCTGTCTTAAAAATGTGACATCTGTATTAGTTAGGATCCTGGTTTGGTGGCAGTGATTGGAAAACTGCTGGATGGCCATGTGCCAACTAAAACCCAGAGTTCTGTCACTAACAGAGAACGGGAGAACAGATATTGGGAACAATTTAGGAGCCTCTGTGGTAGGTAGTGACAGGAGTCCATGCTAGACAGGTCTGTTGTAGAAAGATCATGAAGAATCTAAAGTTTAATACTTTAGTCTTTGTCTGATAGGTAAGAGGGAACCGTGGAGGTATTTAAGTAATGGAGCAGCATGTTCAGATTTGTTTCTTTAGGAAGATAACAATATATCATGTGAAAAAAGTAAGTATAGCCTCCTTCCAGGGAAGCCAGACATTGGAACAACACTGAAATCAATTTTGAAATTGGCAGAATTACATTCAAGTTAATGCTGTGTAATCCCATGCTCATGATTATTATCAAGAATTATCTTATTATGTATAATGGATATATTACTTCTACAACAAAATAGGCCTGTTTTTTAATGCAAAATTATATTAATCCCTGAAAGTTTCAGTCTGGAAAACATATTTTTAGTGTACTCAGTGAGGGGGACCAAAAGGTTTTTTACATGTTGTTGTCTCTTAAAAGGGACTTCCTGACATTTACCACAGAATAGCTTGAATTCAATTTAATACTCATCTTTGTTCTTAATATTCCCTTGGGTCATTTCTCAAACAATAGAGTTAGCTAATTGGGTTGACATAGAAATTAGAAGTAATTGTAAATGCACCTTCCTCAATTGTGAAATAGGCAATTTATAATTCATTAGCTTCTCCATACCCCAGAAGAAAATTTTGTCCTAAGTACATGTGTTATTAAAAACTTTGAGAATCAAAATATACTTGTGAGTTTCTCCTAATAACAAGTTTTGGTACTTTTACACAGGACTTTTCAGAAAAATATTTTAAGAGACTTCCCTGATGTTTTGATAACGTGTCACTGTACTTAGTTAATGACAAGAAAATTAAGCTGCAGGTTGTATATACATATACAACATTCAACATGACTGAGTTAGCTATTCTCCTGTTTTCTTTATTTTAGTTTCAAATAAATATTAGCCAATTAGTGACATGACACTGCAACAGACTTGATAGTTTTTGTAATTTATTAACTAAAATTATACAATCAAATTACATTGCTGATTTCCTAGAGGGTCAGACTGGCTAGGCACAATTCCATCATTTGCTGGCAAGGAAACAATCATCAGGTCATGTCCTATAGTAATAATTGGCATGACTTTGTGAAGAATAATTCATATCCAACCAATTTTATTTCTTGGTATGACTGAGAAAATGAGTAATGAGCCATTGAGCCTGCAAATAATTTTAACCCAGTCCTTATGATATTCAAATCAATCAGTTAGAAGACAAGATCTACACAAGTGTTTCTTAAACTGAGTCTATTAGCTCTTAGTACTTTTCTCTTATTTGAGATCTGAGTTATTTTTCACTATTTTTTCTACTTTATTTCCATGTCAGCACATTATTCTTTATTCTTGTTTTCAGGCATCAGACAGAACCTAGCTTTTGAAAGGAAAAACATATAATTTAGTTTGAGAACCCAAATTAGAAAATGAGAAAAAGATGGGTCACTTGAACAAAACAATATTGTTGTTCAGCAAAGCATTGCACCAAGAATATCAGAAGAACCTCTTAAGTATTGAAATATTTAAAAAATGTAACTAAAAGTAGGTACAACGTTAGAAGGGCTTTAAACTGAGCTAATAAATTACTTAAAATCATTAACATCAAGGCTGGATAAAGGTAAAATGAGTTTTTACTCTGTGAAAGGATGGCAAATTTAGCTCACTATGAATTCATGGGTTGTCTCTATGTTCTCCCATCTCAACCATGAATCTTACCTTCTTCTCTTGGTCTTGGTGTTTGACCTCTCCTCTTACTTTTCTGACCTGATCAAAGCCATGAGCCCTGAACCCTTGTAGTACTTGATTTTCCCTCTATTCACTCATAAAGGGCCACATCATCCCTGTTCAGTCCTACCTAAGGCTTTGGGACAGATACTGCTCCAAGACAGAGGAAGTAGCTCAACCCTGTCAGGATAAATATGCTGTTCATCCTACTCTGAATTTATGCCTAGTTTTAGTAATTGAGTTTCTGTTTTATTCTTTTGATCTTTTGTCCTACCCAATAGTCACATCTCCTCCTTACCAGCCTTGATTATTGAAATTCTGTCTAAACCACTATCCTGAAGCTAGATCCTTTCCATTTGCTTCCCTGAACTGGCAACATACATTGCTGTTTGACACCAGCTCTCAGACTCCCCACTGCTGTTCTCTGAATACCTGCACTCTGGTCTCATTTCTCCCTCACTGCACTGCCTTAATAGCAACCAAAGCTGGACCACCACATTTTTCTTGTCATTAGAAGTTCAGAAACATGTCCCACTCTCCTGTGTAGACTTCCCCACTCTACATGTACCTGGTTCTGAACCACAGCCCTGCTCTCTCCTGATCATCATGTTCAATCTCCAATATCTTGATGAGGCCAAGTCTCACCAAAGTGATGTGCTCTTTTCTGAAACTCTAAATGTTATATGCTCATTCTTTCCCCCTTTCCTCATGGGTCAGAGGAAAAGGGGATTTCATGTCTTTCCAAGGCAAACTCTTAGAATCTTTTCAAAGGCCTTTAATCCTTTCCAGTTGTACATCTTTTAGCTTATTCATGTTTTTTATCTCTTGATTATTTACTCTCTGATTCTTTTCCTTTAGGAACGTTCAATTCGGTCTTCAAATATGCACTGGTTTCCCGAGTCTTGAGAGAAGAGAAAATGTCTTTTGATCCTGTTGCTTTCTCTTGGCTCCTGTTGTTTTTCTCCTTCCTTATCTAAGCTTTTAGAATTAATTATCAAAAGTAGCTGCCTATCATTTCTCACCATCTATTCCCTCCTTTACATGTTAGGTTGTGGCCTGTTTCTCTCCCCTATTCACATTGCTGCAGTGGTTTGATATAGATTATCAGTGACTCCCCCCCCACAAATTTATAAATTTGATGGCATTTTATCAATTCTCATTATCTCTGCTCTCTCTGCAATAATATTAATAGCTACCATCTATTGAGTAGCTATTGTGTTCTAAACAATGTCCTGCTTTAATGAACATTTGCAGAATATTTTCCTCCAATAGTGTCAAATTGAACCATTTTAGAAATAGTGAGTACTTTTAATGTGGAATTGTACATGTGAAGGGGTCTAAAACTCCTGATTAGAATTTGGCTTCTTCCCTGTTCATCTTCCCCCTCACTATGTGCTATCCCATATATTTGGATTCAACTTCTGTGACACTTTGAGATGCTTTCTTTTTCAACATCATATTATCATTTGAGAAGTGTGACTTTTTCTAATAATCTCTGCAGACTGGTTTAAGGCAAAATTATAAACCACAACATGATATAAACAGACCTCTGGACTCCCTATTTTTATAGTCCCTGACATATGGGAAGTCTCACACTTTAATTGGCTCACTCCTCTCCAGTGTAAAATGAAAATGTACTTAGACAGAAGTTTTTCCATTCAGGACTTCATGCATTATTGATACTTAATAAAAACAGAATAAAATGAAATAATGTTATCAACAAAGGCACACACATATTGGATTGCTCCTATCTCCCTAGAGTTTTATTTCTTTTGCTTTCAAAAGGCAGTTGCATCACTACCCCCAAGACCACCTACCCCCACACATGTACTCAGAGGAATGAAACATTCACAACATAATCTTTTATATAGAATCAGTCAGAGAATTGAAGATCTAAAGATATATTTTCAAATGTAAGTAGCTTCACAGTTCAAACTAATATGCTAAAGCTTCCTTTGTACAAATAAGGGTTACTTTAAAAATAATTATGCTTTAACTATAAACAAATCGTTTCTGTTTTCTGCCTTTACCTTATGATTTAAAACAATGTCTCTTTGATGCCATATGAAAATGAGAAAAAAATATTTTTTTACTCTCCCTCTCTGAGCAATGAAAAATGAAGTAAATGAGTGAACAGTTAAATAATTAAGAAGTTATTCATCTACAAGAGAAATGCTGTATGTCAGTCCTGGCCATGTTTATGCTCAGATAAGCTCCTTCTGTTCAATTGTGTGTCACACAGATGGTACTATTTTCCAGGCTCCTTGTTTGCTGGCTTTTCAATGGATTTGCCCAGTGGGAGGCACTGGCAGGAACCTGGAGGATAGAAGAAAGGTAGAAGCCGGGATATTTCTTCTCTCCCATCACCCTGAATTGAGGAAAGGTTGGTCAGATGCTGCTTTCCTTCCATGGCTACAGTTCCCACTGGACAGGCCCATCATGGCCCCTGTGCCCTCTGGGCAGCTTCCACCCTGAGCTCTGATAAAGGCCACTGTTTCCTTTTGTCCCTTCAGTCTAGGAGAGGTAGTGGTTTCCTTAGGTTGCCACCCTGGGCTGCCTCACTGGGTCTTATCTGGCTTAACCCTGGTCTAGATAATCCCCTGTATTTAATAATATCTATTTGAAATATTCAGAGTGGTTTCTGTTTTCCTGGTTGCATCATAACAGACACATCCTAGATATTCAGAAAATCCCAAATAATGCTATCATTCTGCCTGTTTCTTCCATATCTATGTCTGTTTATATATATATATATGCATATATATAAAGACAGAGTAAAAATAGGAATGTACAGCTTTAAGAAAATAAGCTAACATTATTTGTTTATTTAATCTCCTGATTTTCTATTTAAAATCACGTCAAAAACTTTTCTACCTTTTCACCTATAGTTTACTATTCCTGGTATCACTCTCCTCTACCACCACATCTGCAACATTGAATCTCATATCAGTTTTGTTTACCTCTAGGAGGTACATATCATGACACTGCATTTTTCAATTGTTTCAGCCTATTGCCATGCCTTTACTCATGGGGATTTCATCTTTGGCCAAAGCTTCCCTTTCTCGTTTTACCAATGAGTCCTTGAGATGGTTAGGTTCATGTGTCATCTTGGGCTGGTGATGTTGCCTAGTAGTCTGATAAAGCAAGCACTGGCCTATCTGTTGCTGTGAGGACATTTTATAGACTTAAATCATCAGCACATTGGTTGCATCTGTGGCTGCTTACATCTGCAGTCAGCTACAGCAAGTATCTTCCACAATGAGAGACATTTAATCTAATCAGGTGAAGGCTTTAAAGGAGAAGTCAGGAGAGAGAACTTTTCTCTCCACTTCAGCTAGACAGCTTCTCATGGGAAGTTCATCAAAGACCTTCATTAGGGTTGCCAGCCCATGGCCTGCTCTACAAAATTTGGACTCGTGCATCCCCAGAGCTGTGTTAGACACTTTTATAAAATCTCATATTTACAGATATCTCCTGTTGGTTTAGAGAACACTTACTGCTACAGCTCTGGAACTGGGAGTGGTTTTTGAGAAACAGAATATTAAAGATGGGTTTTTGCAATTGGTTTTCTACTCTGATGAGACTCAAAGGTACCAGTGACTCTATTTCCAATAATCAAGATGGCACTGACAATCCATGGCCTGAGTTGGCAATACAGATACATAAAATATCACCATTTAATTCTGTTAATTATATACTTATATGAAGTAAGGCTCTGGATGACAGTGTTTTTGACTTCTTAGTAGAGTTTTTTGGAGTTTGAAGGTCTAATGATGTTGGCTGGTTGTTCCCAGATCTGCTAGATACAGTTACAAAAGAAAGGGATGAGTTGAAGGCTTCAAATTTGCAGGTCAAGCACCATATAAAAGATGTAAAAGTTTCTCTGTATGCCCTGAAAGAAAATCTTATTTCCTGTAGCTGCACACTTGAGATCTCTGAATACCAGATTCAGAGTCTCACTGTGTGAGTAGCAGACTTACAAAGTAAACTAAATTCTCAACATTGCAGGGTGTCTGCTGTTAAAGTGGTGGCATTGACTGGAAAAGAATGGGATCCTAAAAATTGAGATGGGAACCACTGTGCTGAAAATGATAGCAGTGGAGACATTAAAGCCTTAGGTTCTCCAGAGTATTTGCTAGATGAACCTGTAAAGTTCTGCCCTGAGGAAACAGCTATCCCTACTCCAGCCTGCAGAGAGGAGACAGCTTCCTAACCTTCAGTTTGCCCTGATAATTTTCCATCCAATATCCACTTGAAGAGATTAATTTCCCCCTGAGAAAATAGCACTCACTCCCCTGTCAGGAGAGATTAATCCTGTTTCACCAGATGGAATTGCAAGGGAATGCCCTGAGGTAACTGGCTTGAAAGACACTTCTAATTCTTTTCATGACCAACCCCCATCCTTCTTTTCTTCAAGGCTATAACTAGAATAAAGTCCCAACAGGCCTCAAAAGGTGAGGTACAGAGTGTGCTCCATGAAGACGTTCACTATACTCCAAAAAGAACTGCATGAGTTTTCCAGTTTATATAGATAAAAATCGGGAATATGTAGGAATGGATATTAAGGGTGTGGGATAATGGAGTAAGGAATATAAAGCTGAATCAAGTTGAATGTATTGTTATGAGCCCACTAAGTACCGATTCTGCATTCTTTTTTTTTTTTTTTAACATGGGCAGGAACCAGGAATCGAACCCGGGTCCTTGGGCACAGCAGGCAAGCATTCTTACCTGCTGAGCCACCGTGGCCCACCCTGGTTCTGCATTCAATGTTGTACTTGAGGGGTTAGGAAGTACATTAACAC
>PVIY010000891.1:21396-173187 GCA_004026745.1 Myrmecophaga tridactyla
GTGTGCTCCATGAAGACGTTCACTATACTCCAAAAAGAACTGCATGAGTTTTCCAGTTTATATAGATAAAAATCGGGAATATGTAGGAATGGATATTAAGGGTGTGGGATAATGGAGTAAGGAATATAAAGCTGAATCAAGTTGAATGTATTGTTATGAGCCCACTAAGTACCGATTCTGCATTCTTTTTTTTTTTTTTAACATGGGCAGGAACCAGGAATCGAACCCGGGTCCTTGGGCACAGCAGGCAAGCATTCTTACCTGCTGAGCCACCGTGGCCCACCCTGATTCTGCATTCAATGTTGTACTTGAGGGGTTAGGAAGTACATTAACACTTTGTTTGGATGGTTGGCTGAAACATGGATCAAAAGGTGACTGACATTACTGAGGTTGAAATGCCCAAACTGCCCTGATATACTGTAGATGAGGAGATCCAAAGGCTTAGAGAGATTGGAGTGCTAGAAGGGATTTATCATGGAAGACCTGCTCATAACCACAGGAATGTCCAGAGGACACACATTTACCAGATCTGTGAGGAATAAATTTGTGAGACTAGCTCCATGATCCCTGAAGAGCTCTTTAGTTACCCTTCTCTGTAGATCAGCTATTACAATGAGAACTGTAACTGA
Organism: Myrmecophaga tridactyla; assembly: GCA_004026745.1. NCBI lineage: Eukaryota > Metazoa > Chordata > Mammalia > Pilosa > Myrmecophagidae > Myrmecophaga > Myrmecophaga tridactyla. The sequence goes on from PVIY010000891.1 coordinate 22,026, forward strand.
ACTGGAATCCTTAAATACAATGGGGATAATTGGGTCCCATGTTGGCAGAAGCCATGTGGCAACAGTTAATTTGCCAAAAGCAAGGTGAGTGTGGCTGCCATAATGGGCAGCAGAATCAAAGCAGCAGTCAAAATAATCTTCAGAGACCTATGGCATTGGCTAGCAGATCATGGGGTACCTAAAAGTAAAATAGATGGGTAGTCTATTAAATTCTTGTTTGCACTGTATAAGCAGAAGAGTTCTAGGTCAAGTGAACAAAAGTTTAATTTGAATTACAAAAACAGAGAGTCATGGCCCCTTAAGCAATTCCCAGATTTGAGACAGTTTATAGACCCAGAGCCCCTTGAATGAGAGGAAAGTCAGGGTCCCTTGGGGAAGAATCCTGTTACACTTCCAAAAATATATACTATTAATCTTTCTCCTAGCTTTCCTCAAGAACACCTACAGCCTTTTACCAGGGTAACTGTGCATTGGAGTAAAGGAAATTACCAGATATTTGGGGGATTATTAGACACTAGCTCGGAAGTGACATTAATTTCAGGAGACCCAAAACATCACTCTGGCCTACCAGTGAAAGTAAGCGCTTATGGAGTCAGGTGATTGATGGAGTTTTAGCTCAGGTCTGTGTTGCAGTGGGTCTAGTGAGTCCCAGGACCCATCGTGTAGTCATGTCCTCAGTTCTGTGATGCATAATTGGAATAGACATACTCAGCAACTTGTAGAATCCCCATATTGGTTCCCTGACTCATGGAGTGAGAACTATTATGTTTAGGAAAGGCCAAGTGGAAGCCACTGGAGCTGATCCCTACATAGAAAAACAGCAAATCAGAAGCAAAAATGAGATTTCTGGAGGGATTGCAGAGATTAGTTCCACACTTAAGGTCTTGAAGGATTCAGGGGTGGTGATTCCCACCACACCTCATTCAAATCTCCTATTTGGTCTGTGTAGTAAACAGATGGGTCTTGGAATATCACAGTGGATTATCATAAACTTAAGCAGGTGGTAACTCCAATTGCAGCTGCTGTTCCAGATATGGTATCATTGCTTGAGCAAATCAACACATCCCCTGGTATCTGATATGCAGCTATTGATCTGGCAAATGTTTTTTTCTCAATAGCTATTAGTTAGGCCCATCAGAAACAGTTTGCTTTCAGCTGTCAAGGCCAGCAGTAAACCTTGAGGGTCCTATCTCAGGAGTATATCAACTCTTTAGCCCTATATCATAATTTTGTTTGCAGTTATCATGATTGCTTCTCCCTCCCACAAGACATCACACTAATCCATTATATTCATAATATCATGTTGATTGGTCCTAGTAAGCAAGAAGCAGTAATTACTTACTGGTAATTACTGATAAAGACTTATTGGTAAGGCATTTGTATGTCGAGGATGGGAGATAAATTCAACAAAAATACAGGGACCTTCCACCTCAGTGAATTTTCTAGGTGTCCAGTGGTGTAGGGCATGTCAAGATTTCCCTTCTGAGATGAAGGATAAGCTGTTGTATCTGGCCCCTCCTATGACCAAAAAATAGGCACAATGCCTAGTTGGACTCTTTGGATTTTGGAGACATATTCCTCATTTGGGTGTGCTCCTCAGGCCCATTTACCCAGTGGCCAGGAAAGCTGCTAGTTTTGAGTTTGGAGGCATATTCCTCATTTGGGTGTGCTAGTCAGGCCCATTTACCCAGTGACCAGGAAAGCTGCTAGTTTTGAGTGGGGACCAGAACAAGGGGAGGCTCTGCAACAGGTCCAGGCTGCTGTGCAAGCTGCTCTGCCTCTTGGCCATATGATCTAGCAGATCCAGTGGTGTTAAAAGTGCCAGTGGCAAATAGGGATGAGGTCTGGACTCTTTGTCAGGCCCCTATAGGAGAATAATAATGCAGACCCTTAAGATTTGGAGTGAAATATTGTTATCTTCTGCAGATTAATACCCTCCTTTTGAGAAGCAGCTTTTGGTCGGCTACTGGGCCTTAATAGAGATCTAACGCTTAACTATGGACGACCAAATACCATGAGACCTGAGTTGCCTATCATAAGCAGTTTTGTCTGACACATCAAGCCATAACGTTGTGCATGCACAGCTGCACTTCATCATAAAATGATGATATATATGAGATAAGGCTTGAGCATGTCTTGAAGGCACAAGTAAGTTACATGAGGAAGTGGCCCAAATGCCCGTGGCCCCCACTTCTGCTACATTACCTTCTCTTTTCCAGCCCAGAGCTGCCCAGAGCTATGGCCTCTTGGGGAGTTTCTTGCATCAGTTTACTGAGGTCGTGAAAACTCAGGCCTGGTTTACAGATGGCTCTGCATGATATGCAGGTACCACTCAAAAGTGGAGAGCTGCAGCACTGCAGCCCCCTTTCTGTGATGTCTCTGAAGGACAGTGGTGAGGGAAAAGCCTCTCAGTGGGTGGAACTTTGAGCAGTACACCTGGTTGTTTATTTTGCTTGGAAGTAGAACTGGCAGGAGGTACATTTGTATGCTAATTTATGGTCTGTTGCTAATAGTTTTGCTGGATGGTCAGGGTCTTGGAAGGAGCATGACTAGAAGATTAGTGACAAAGAAGTCTGGGGAAAAGGTATGTGGATAGACCTTTCTGAGTGGAAAAAGAACATGAAGATATTGGTGTCCCATGTGAATACTCACCAGAGGGTGACTATGGCAGAAGAATGTTTTAATAATCAATTGAATAAGGTGACCTATTCTACAGATACCTGTCAGCCTCTTTTCCTAGCCACTCCTTTCATGGCCCAATCGGCTCATGAATAAAGTGGTCATGGTAGTAGGATGGAGTTTATGCATGGGTTCAGCAACGTGGACTTTGACTCACCAAGGCTGACCTTGTTACAACCATTGCTGAGTGCCCAATCTGTCAGCAGCAGAAACTCACACTCAGCCCCTGATATAGCACCATTCCCCAAGGTGATCAGCCTGGTACATGGTGGCAGGTTGATTACACTGGGCCACTTCCATCATGGAAGGGGCGGTGATTTCTTCTAACTGGAATAAACACAAACTCTGGATATGGGTTTGCCTTCCCTGCACACAATGCTTCTGCTAAAACTACCATACATGGATTTATAGAGCACCTTTTCCAATGTCATGGTATTCCACACAGCATTGCTTCTGATCAAAGCCACTCATAGCAAATGAAGTGCAAGAATGGGCACATGCTCATTCTCATATTCCCCATCATCCTGAAGAAGCTGTATTGATTGTATGGGTGGGATGGCCTTTTGAAGACTCAATTATGACACCAGCTAGGTAGCACTACCTCACAGGGCTGGGGCGGTGTTCTCCAGGAGGCTGTGTTTGGCTCTGAATCGGTGTCCACTCTATAATGCAGCTCCCTCCATTCCCAGTATTCATGGGTCCAGAAATCAAGGGGTGGAAATGGAAGTGACACCACTCAGTATTACTAGTGACCCCTAAGTTCTGCTGGTCTACAGATCTTAGATCCAGAAGGAGGAGTGCTTTCATAAGGAGACACAACAATGATTCCATTGAACTGGAAAATAAGACTGCCACCTGTCCACTTTAGGCTTCTCATGCCTCTGAATCAACATGGAAAGAAAGGAATTACTGTACTGGCTGAGGTGATTGATCTTGACTATCGAGGGGAAATAAGTCTGCAACTACACAATGGAAGTAAAGAAGAGTTTGCCTGGAATACAAGAGATCTCCTAGGGTGTGTCTTAGTATTACTATGTCCTGGGGTTAAAGTTGATGGAGAACTGCAACAATCTAATTCAGTCAGGTCAACCAATGACCCAGAAACTTCAGGAATGATGGTTTGAGTCACCCCACCAGGCAAAAAAACATGGCCAGCTGATATGTTTGCTGATGGTAAAGGAAACTTGGAATGGGTAGTGGAAGAAGATAGTGATAAATTTGAACTAAGGCTACGTGACCAGTTACAGAAATGAGAACTATAATGGTATGAATATTTCTTCCTTGTTTTTTTATGAGTATATTTGCATTTGTACATAAAGCAAATATCTTTGTTTTCTTCTCTGTCTTATCCCCTTATCATATTGACATACGTTGTATTGTTCAGGTTGTAGTATTTAAGTTACTGGGTATCAAATTTAAGAGTAAATATTATCCAAGGTCTTGAACCCTATTCTGGAGAAATTTATTGCATTTCCAATTGTACACAGGACAGCTGAGTATTGTTAGGGGAAAATATGTCTGTTAATTTTTTTATTTAGACATTAAGCATGGTTTAAGGTGATGTGCATAGCTCAAGTTGACAAGGGGCCAAGGGGTAGACTGTGATGGTTAGGTTCATCTGTCAACTTAGCCAGGTGATGGTACCCAGTTGTCTGGTCAAGCAAGCACTGGCCTATCTGTTTCTGTGTGGACATTTTGTGGACTTAAATCATCAGCACATCGGTTGCATCTATGGCTGATTACATCCGCAGTCACTAAGGGGAGTACCTTTCCCAATGAGAGACATTTAATCTAATCAGTTGAAGGCTTCAAAGGAGAAATTAGAAGAGAGAATCTCTCTCTCTAATTTAGCCCACCCACCTCCCCTGGGGAATTCACTGAAGACCTGCATTGGAGTTGCCAGCTCATGGCTTGCTCTATGGAATTTGGACTCATGCATTGCCATAGTTGCGAGACACTTTTTCAAACTCTCATACTATTTACAGATATCTCCTGTTGGTTCTGTTTTCCTACAGCACCCTAACTACTACAGTTCTCTTCCTCTAAGTCAGTGTATTGGTTTGCCAAGCACCAGAATGCAATATACCAGAAACAGGAATAGCTTTTAAAAAGGGAATTCATTACAATTTTACAGTTCTAGCTCCAAGAAAATATCCAAATTAAGGCACCAACAAGAGGTCACCTTTACCCAAGAAAGGCTGATGCCATCTGGAACATTTCCGTCAGCTGGGAAGGCATGAGGTTGACATCTGCTGGTCCCTTCCTCCTGGGCTTTGTTGCTCTCAGCCTCTGTCCCTGTGGAGGTTCCTCACTTTGCTTCTCTGGAGTTGGTGTCATTTCCTGGCTTCTCTTGACTCTCTTTAGGTGCTGGCTTGCTTAATATCTCATAGGAAGGCACATGGCAACTCCTGCTGAACTCTGCCTGTGTCTATGTCAGCTCTGAAGCAACTGTTCTCCAAGCATCTTCATTTGTGTCAGCTCTGTCACTTCTGAGGTTTCTCCCAAATGTTTCCCCTTTTAAAGACTATTAAACTAATCCAGACCCATTTTGAATGGGTGGAGTCACATCTCCATATAATCAAAAGGTCACACCCAAAATTGAGAGTGTTACACCACCATAGAGATGATCTAATCAAAAGTTTCCATTCTGCATTATTGGATTAGTAGTAAAAGAAATGGCTGCCCCCCCCCATAAGATTGAATCAGAATTAAACATGGCATTTCTGGGGTACATAATACTTTCAAACCATCATAGTCGTTCTCAAAGAAAACAGCTCTTCAGATTATATTAGGCTTCTTTTAACTCATTCAACCAGAGGTATACTTTTGATTCAATGAATGGACCATCACTGTTAGTGAAACAACAATAATTATTTGGTCCATACAGTCTAAAGCTCTATAATACATATTATGGGAAGATAAACATGGAATATATGCAACCCCTACCTGGTGATAGGGAGGGATTATTTGTTCTTTGTGATGGCTTGAAGCTGTATGTACTCAAGGAAAGAACATGTCCTTTTAATCTGTACTTGTGGGTGTAGACTTATTGTGGGTGGGACTTTTAATTAGTTTATTTCAGTTGAGTGCTGCAGTGTGAGTCTCAATTCTCTTACTTGAATCCTTTATGACAGGATAAAAGCCAGAGAGAAGACATGGGGGAAAAAAACTAAGAAAAGGCAAAAGAGACAGAAACTAAGCTCAAAAATGGAAGTGTAAGTATGCCACAAATATTACATGGGATGCACGAAGAGAGCAGCAGATAACGCGACGTGCCTAGGAATAATCCCAGATCTCCAGCATCCTTTCTTCACAGAGAAGGTATCATCCTATTGATGCATTAATTTGAATATTTTTCATGGCTTCAGAACTGTGAACTTGTAAGTTAATAAATCCCTATTGTAAAGCGGACCTGTAGTTGGTATATTGTATTTCACCAGCTTTAGTGAACTAAAACAGCCTTCGAGGGACAAAAACACAGAAAGATATGAGTAATAACCATAGAAAATGCATAGAATGATATACATTCAGTATGTGAGTACATTATATCCTGAGATGAGTGTGTGAACAGAACACTGTTATAACCAGGTGAGAGTGATTAAGAAACACTTCATGAAAGAAGTGAGCTTTAAGTAGAACAAAGGAAGCTAGATGCTTTAGTGAAGAAGGAAGGAGTAAAATGGCATTTGCAGGTAGAGAAAAACATACACAGAATCTTAAAGTGGAAATAAAGTTACATGAAGTAAAGAACAAATGGATTTACTGGGCAAGAAGAAAGAAAAGAATCTATCATTAAGTAGAGGAGGACGATCTGGAGAAACAGAAACCTGGTGCTGAGTCCTAAACAAAAGCTGGAAGAGATGTAACTGGGAAGACAAAGGAGAGGATTCTGAGAAGTCAAAAGAAATAACTTTTTCCTAATCTTACTTCATTTGTGCATTTAAACCATGAAAACTTAAGTTTTAGGGAATTTTTGGGAAATGTTACTAATATTTCACCATAAACTAGAAGCCTGTATATATTGAGGATGGTTATATACTTGGGAGTTAAGCAATTCCTGCATGATTTAGGCAAAAGGCTGAAAACTGGTTTCCATACTTGAGATTGATGGTTTCCCTACTACATTATTCTTATTCACAAAGCTTTGTCAGCTCTAGTGGCAGACAGAATATTGGACTGAATAGGATCTGGTTTGATCCAAAATGGCATATCTTTTCTTTTATGTCCTTGTGGTGAAGTTCTTCACTTTCCCCCTTCTTAACATACATACACATGCAAATGTATTTACACAAGATCATCCAATTCAGCATTGGTCTTGTATTCCTCTGATCCAGTTTCCATTCTGGAGCCAGAAAGCTCTCTTTATATGACCCATATATGATTGTGCCATCCTTGTGCTTAAAATCCACCAGTACTTTCCCACTACCTCCAGGATCTCTGGATGGCATGTGGGGAAGGTTGCCAGATTTCACAAATAAATACAGAGCATGGTTAAATTTGATTTTTAGATAACAGTGTATTCTATTTTTTAGTGTGAGTGCACCCCATGTAATATTTGTGGCATACTTATACTAAAAATTTATTCATTGTTTATCTGAAATTCAAATTTTACTGAGCATCCTATATTTTATTTGCAACTATATGTATGGGCCATGTCTCCTGTCTTCCTAGCTAAGCTCTTCTCATGGCCTTTCCCTGGTGCCCAACATTCTGGCCCTTTCCAGCTTCTCCAGTCCCCAGATTCCCAGATGTTACCTGCCACCAGGACTTGACTTATGTTCATCTCTCTGCCTGGGCTCTGGTTCCTTTACTCAAATCTAGACTTGGATGACTGTGGGCCTACAGGTAGAAGAAACTGAATGAAGGGCAATCTGTCATTGCTTGGGAGGAGCCTATGCCAGTGGCCATTTTACTCTGTTTTAAAAGACAATGAGGAGTCCTGGGTAAAGAGCTTGCAGCTATGCTGTTGGGGAGCAGTAATGTATGTTTCAGGCCTGATCCCTTTAGTCTGAAGAGACATTGATTGTTTCCAGATAACAAAGGCTGGCTTGCTCTTAAAGTAACCTCCTAGGCAGCATTAAGTATCTAACTTTGACTGGAGTCTCTCTACCTAAACCCACTATCTTTCCTGAGGTTGTGCAGGCCCCTTTAAGGACATGCCATCCCCACCATGATCCCTGTTTGATTCATGTGGATCATCCATTGAAACTTCCATTTGTTAATGAATGTCCAGCTTATACCCTCACCAGAGTTCTCCAGCAAAGCTGCTTTCATGAAGTTTGCTCAGATTGTGTTAATGCTTTTGCTAAAGTTATGTCTTTCATTTTTAAATGGTGTCTATGCTTACAACTCAGGAAATACGACCCTTGGTCATATTTGATCTAAAACTCTACAAATGGTATGGAAATATTTCGAACTTGGACATGTCAATTAGACTCTAAACCAAGAACTAAGTATATTTTCTGTAATGTTATGAGGCATAAGAATAACGATTTTGATCAAAATGCTATTTGTGAGAATGTGCTGACTCCACATCGAAGATAATTGCCCTCATCAAGGAAGACACATCCAGTGCAATCACTTGGAACATTATTCTTTGAGATTACTTGCAATGATGGTCAGTGTGTGGGCTTCTAGCAGGACTTTTCTAGATGAAAAGGCAAGTATAACAAAGTTTTTGCCAGTGCACCACTGAGAAGTGTCCAGAGACTGCAGAAGCAAGAAAAAAAAATTGCACGTGCACTTAGCTCCTCCTTTCTTATGCAAGGAAAACATAGACAATCACATGCAAATCCTCAAAGTAGGTTGTACTGAAGTCGTCACAGAAAAACATCATAAAACCCTTCCTTTCTGACTTTGCAAAGCCTTTCAACTTCAAAATAATTATACAAGAGGCTAAGGAAGTTGGGTCATAGCCCAAGTCAAGCTGTTCTTTCCTGAAGCAAAGGTACAGAGTAGAATGATTAAAGCAAGTATACCAGGCTTGGGGATGAGAGAAAAGGTAGAGCATTGGACTGGGTGGTAAATTATCTTAAGGCATCTTTAAGTACTAGCACTGAACCCCTTTATAATGAATTACTTTACATTCTTTGTAATTACTTCAGAGCTAGCTAGGATGCTGAAGTACAGCTCTATTCATTCATATCCTTTAACTTTAAACTTTTTTTTAAGTTCACAAGTTAAATAATAACAATATAGAACAAATATGTATAGTAACAGCTATATCAGACTAATTGGCACTGCTGTTACATAAAACTCCTTAGAGGAATCTAGATTTGATGCCAAAAGGAAAAAAGGAAAGCCTGATTTTTGAAAAAGGAGGACAACTGACTCTTGAAAATGCCACTGGTTCCCTTTTAGAGCTTCATGCCTCATTCTGTTTATGAAATAACTGAATATATTTCCTAAATATATTCACAAAATATGTTTGTGGTCCATCAAATGCTTTCCTTGCAAAAATTAAGGGATAGGATTGGATTAAAAACAAGCAAACACTGTGCTCATTCTGTCAAACAGCATGACGTGCCATGCTCAGAAAATAGGCTGTGCTCATTTTCATAGATTTATTTCAAAACTTCTCTCAGTCAAAAGGTCCTTGGGGGTTTAATAACTTTCTGCTATAGACTGTAGCAGAGACATATTAGGCAGAATTGGTGAAATATAGCCATTACCATATAAATTCAATGTCTGTTCAAGAACACATTTTAAAACTGGTGACAAGACCTAAAAATCATCATTTAATACCATTACTTTCAGCAGCTTTTTTATTTGACATGGATGCTTTAGTGATTTAGTGCCATGACTGTGAAATGTCAGGAGGATTTATTGGTAGAAGGCAGATCAATTTGTATAAGAAAATAGGAAAATGAATTAAAATATCCCTTACCTGACCCATCACATCATCCTGTTCTAAGCAGAGGGGAATGAGGTAAGGTATAATTAATAACCTCACCGTTAATATTAGAATTATTTTTAGTTAAATTACATTCTAAAGCCAGGAGCAATTGTTTTTAGGAGTCATGGCAGAAAACATAAGCTATTGTAGGTAGCATCAATTTCCAATTCCAAGTAATAATCCTACTAATTATCATCTGGGGAGCAGATTTCTAAGTGGATCCTGAATCTTTTCAGTGAAAGAAAAGGGAGAAAAACACAAATTTATTGAACTGTATCAAATACATTCAGAATGAATCCCTCCTGCCAGGTTGATGTTTAATTCTTTGGAAACAGGTTTACAAAAACAGCCAATGTTCTGTTTTGCTTAGGAAATCAAGTTTAAATGTTTCCCCCTGCATAGTTATGATTATTGGCTATGAGAATTATCATTGGATTTAATATCACTTCTAAGCAAGTATGACACATTCTGTGGTTGGGGTGTGTACACAGCACACAGAGCATAGAAGAGGGTCACTTAGCCTAGGCTATTCAGGAAGACTTTCTAGGAGAGGTAATGTCTGAACTGTCTTGAAGGGCCAATTGAAGTTACATGAAGAATGAAGGAAGTGTGATCTAGACTGAGAAAATGAAAAATGTACAAGAACACAGTGGAGAAAGAAGAAATAATCAGATTTTGGGAGCCATCAGTCCCACACTAGGAATTTTTACCTGGAAGACAATGAGATTCTTTACAGGATATTTATTGCTTTTACATGCCAGGCTCTGTCATCTATAAAGGTAACTGTACCCCAACTTTCCTTGGAGAATCATATCTGTGCTGGTTTGAAGCTGTACCCCCGAGAAGCTATGCTATTTTAATCTAATCTCATGGGGCAGACCTATTGTTGGGTGGGACCTCTTGATTAGGTTGCTTCCATGGAGATGTGACCCTGCCCATTCAAGATGGGTCTTAATTCTTTCCTGGAGCCCCTTACAAGACAGAATTCAGAGCCAACACAGAGTGCAGAAAGATGAAACCAGAACACAGATGTTTGGAGATGCGAAAGAACTGAAGATGCTGATAGCCATTTTGGAAATCAATCCAAAAGAGAAGGGCCAGCAGATGTTGCCATGTGCTTTTCCATGTAACAGAGAAATCCTGGATGTAATTGGTCTTTCTTGAATGAAGGTATCCTTCTGTTGATGCCTTAATTTGGACATTCTCATGGCCCAAGAACTGTGAATTTGTAATCTAATAAATCCCCTTTGTAAAAGCCAATCCATTTCTTGTATATTGCATTCTGGCAGCATTAATAAACCAAAAAAATATATATATACCTCTCTAGCATTGACCATCAGTTTAAATTTTACCTCCATAGACACATGATTTAGGCATGGCCAATGAAAGCATTCCATTATCATAGCCACAGTAATTGGTTTGGTGATAGTACTGGTTTCCTATTACTATTACTATGACAACAAATTACCACACACTTATTATCTTAAAGACAGTCGTGGAGGTTAGAAGTTCTAAAATCAAGATCTCAGCAAGGCTGCATTCCTTCTATAGCTCTAGGGGGAGACTTTATTTTTTAGACTTTTCCAGCTAATGAAGGCCTCCTGCATCCCTTGAATCATGGCCCCTATAGCCAAGTCAAGTGTAGCATCCTCAGTTCTTTCTGTCTCTCAGAACTCTGCTTTCTCCACCCAGATAATCTAGGATAATCTCCCCATTTTAAAATCCCCAAATTAATCACATCTGCAAGGTCTCTCTTTTCTATGTGAGGTACACTATTCACAGGTTCTAGGAATAAGGACATGGATATCTTTTTTTTTTTTTTTTTACATGGGCAGGCACCGGGAAATGAACCCGGGTCCTCTGGCATGGTGGGAAAGCATTCTTGCCTGCTGAGCCACCGTGGCCCGACATGGATATCTTTAGGGCGCCATCATTCCGTCCACTACAGGGGTGCTCATGTGACTCAGGATGGGCCAATGAGAATTAGACCCTGAATTTTGTTGGAAATATCAGAAAGAAGGTGCCTTCTTTCTGCTAGAGCCCTAACTGGTTGGAAGTTTAATTTTGGAGCTGCCTGAACTCATTTTGCTACCACTTGGGAGTGCTTGCCTATGAATAGAGTTAACAGAAAGAAAGTGAAGCAAAGGGTAGAGGGAGAACATTCTGATGTAATTTTAAGAATACTTTACTATATCTGTGTTTCTACCCTTGACTTTTCAGTTACTTGAAACAATACAGTCCCATTTTTATTTAAGCCAGCTTAAGTTGCTTCTCTGTTGATCCGACTAAATGTCTTGAGTGATATAGGAATTAAAGCTTTAAAGCAAGAGATTTATACATTCAATTTTTGTTTAATGACAAAATATTTTTTACTCTTTAGATTGGGCAACTAAAGATATTTTAATATTTCCAAATGTTAAATCCATCACCAAAGGATTGTTTGCAGCTATCAAGGGCATTTTACATAATATAACACAGATCTTTAAAGTAATACTCGATTTTTTGAAAAATATAGTATTTTTGGATTAAGTATGGAGTCTGCAGGGGTGGTTATTTGAGGAAGACTCTGTTCATTTGCATATATTCAGCTCATCATGTTGTACAACTGCAAAAGGTCCTGGTCTCAATGTATTCTAAGTAAATAACACCCTTGGAATTTTGTAATATATTCATCCTTTTCTGTATGGGAAAAAGTACTATTATCACTTTAATAGTTATTCTCCTAATTTATGGCAAGAATCCTTTTCACCAGTATAAATCAGAATATTAGACCCTTGAGGATGACAAATTTTATTCCCTTTATTTATGCCTTGTGGAGTCACAGTCAGGCAGCCCTTCTTTATTGTTAATTACTCTTTGTTATATTTACAAGTCTTTAAAGTAATAGGAGCTACCTTCTGGAGATGGTTAGGTTTATATGTATATTTTTACATCACATGGTAATTTTTATATGACAAAAGTTGCAAGGTTAGCAGCATTTCTAACTTGAATTTAGTGAGACAGTCTGGATTAATGTTAGTCAAAAGGCTTGGAGTTTAAGCTTCAGATGTGGTTGAAAACTTTATTGCTGGGATAATTTAACTTACATCTTTCAAAAAACAAAACAAAAGAAACAAATACAAAAAAAAAAAAAAACCAAAAAAACCCCACCACCATTAAGAGATTGTAAAAGATGATAAATTCTCCTAAAAATCTAGCCTTAGGAATTGGTCACTGCCCTCCCCCAACTGCCCAAATACAATTGGTACTGGCACGGAAAATGAGTTAGAGACAGAACAAGTATAGAAGTAGAAAGACAAATTAGGAAGGCACTTCAGTAGGTAAGTGGGAAATGATGAAAAGGAAGTAAAAAATTCAAGAGAGAGTTAGAAAATGAATTGCAGGGACTGGGTGACTGATTAGATATAAAGAATGAGTTGGCTGAGTCTTGGCTTGGACAATTGGGCAGACAGTCTGATCCTGAAGGATTCAGGAGGACTAGGGATATGGGTTTGAGAATCACCATATAGGTGGTAGATAAGTATGCAATCTTAGATGAAATTGCCTTGTATTAATATGGATTTTAGAAGAGAAAGAAGAGGACTGAGGATGGAATTTATAAGAGTTCTCAAGAGACACTGGCATCATAAAAACGAGGAGAGATTGTCAAGCAGTGGAAAGATGGTGTTTTGTTTGCTAGCTGCCGGAATGCAATATACCAGAAATGGAATGGTTTTTAAAAAGGGGAATTTAATCAGTTGCTAGTTTACAGTTCCAAGGCCGAGAAAATGTCCCAATTGAAACAAGTCTATAGAAATGTCCAATCTAAGGCATCCAGGGAAAAATACCTTGGTGCAAGAAGGCCGATGAAGTTCAGGGTTTCTCTCTCAAGTGAGAAGGCACATGGCGAACATAGTTACAGTTTCTCTCTCATCTGGAAAGGCACACGGTGAACACAGTCAGGGTTCCTCTCTCATCTGAAAGGGCACATGGCAAACACAGCATCATCTGGCTTCTTCTCCTGGTTTCCTGTTTCATGAAGCTCCCTGGGAGACATTTTCCTTCTTCATCTCCAAAGGTAACTAGCTGGTGGACTCCGCTTCTCGTGGTTATGTCATTCTGCTCTGCTCTCTCTGAATCTCCTTCATTCTCCAAAATGTTTCCTCTTTTATAGGACTCCAGAAACTTCTCAAGACCCACCTAAATGGGTGGAGACATGTCATCACCTTATCTATCTTAACAACCACTCTTGATTAAATCACATCTCAGGGAGATGATCTGATTACAGTTTCAAACATACAGTATTGAATAGTGATTACTCTGCCTTTATGAAATGGGATTTTGATTAAAACATGGCTTTTCTTGGGTCCATACATCCTTTCAAACCAGTACAGATGGAAAGTGAGATGAGCTGTAATAAAGTCTGCTAAGATGAGAATGATAAGCAGTCAAAAAGAGAGCAGTAAATTTGTCAACCAGGAGATCAATAGCAGACTATTAATCAAATTTGAGGTCTGACCCAAGCTTTCATCTTCTTTGAAGCATATGTTTACTCTAAGCTGAGTTGATAACTTTCTTTTCAGGCCCAAGTGTGCTATATATAATTCTATTATAGCACCTACCACAGTTTTGAGTATGTTCTTTCTTCCATGAATAGTTGAGTACAAGAATATCATGGTGCTTCCATTTTCCAAATCATATTAATGAGGTGAGTTAAGGAGTGATCCAACTGGAGAGACTAAGTATTATTTACTTTCTGAAACTTTGGCTATGCAGAGAAGATGGTGTAGGATTGAGTGGAGTGGAAACAAGGTCAAGAGAAGGTTGCAGGAAGGTTAGAGCTGGGCCTGGAGAGGCAGGTGAGGGCTGTTTTAGAGGGCAGGCAGCCAGGTGAGGGGCGGTGGAAGGCCATGGTGCTTGTTTGGCCATATCTGCATCTGCAGGCAGTGGTAGCCCCATGAATCTGTGCTCTCAGATTGGGCCCAGCAGGATACCAGTGCTACCCCAGGGATTGGGCAAAGGACAGTGACCAGCACCTTCTGTGTTCCCTGGGCCTCCTGGAGAAATAGGGTTGTTTGATGATCCTCACAACATGGTTGATGTCTTCCCCAGAAACACTGATCCAAGACAGCAAGGTGGAAGCCATAGTCTCTTTTATGACATAGCCTCAGACATCACACATTGTCATTTTCAAAGTATTCTGTTGGTTACATAGATCAACCACGCTTAGGGTGGAAGGGGAGTATACAAAGGCATAAATACTAGGAGTTAAGCATCATCAGGGGCCATCTTGCAGGTTGGCTACCACAGTTTATATTAAAACCAAGAAGCAGTCAATGGGGAAAATGTTAACTACAGAAATGTTCTGCTAGGTGTACCTCTATTTAAATTTCAGCTGATAGGATTTGCTGCTGGTTTGATATGTGAGATGTAGGAAAAGGAGATATTAGAAATACCTCCAAAGTTTTTTGCTGGACAACTGGAAGAATACCACTTTTACCAAAATGGTAGAAAGTGTGGAGGAGTAATTTTTTAAATTTATGATGAGAAGTTCAGTTTTGGACCCATATAAATTTAAGATGCCTGAAAGACATCTAAAGGCAAACATTAAGGAGACAGTTAGATGTATGTGCCTTTGGAAGTTATTCTAGTTTGCTAGCTGCTGGAATGCAACACACCAGAGATGGACTGGCTTTTAATAAAAGGGGATTTATTTTGTTAGTTCTTCAGAGGAAAGGCAGCTAACTTTCCACTGAGGTTCTTTCTTACGTGGGAAGGCACAGGATGGTCTCTGCTGGCCTTCTCTCCAGGCCCCTGGGTTCCAACAACTTTCCCCGGGGTGACTTCTTTCTACATCTCCAAAGGCCTGGACTGAGCTGCGAGTGCTGAGATGAGGAATGCCAAGCTGCTTAGGCTGTGCTACTTTGCGCTCTCTCATTTAAGCACCAGCCAATTAAGTCAAACGTCACTCATTGCAGCAGACACGCCTCCTAGCCGACTGCAGATGTAATTAGCAACAGATGAGGTTCACGTACCATTGGCTTATGTCTGCAGCAACAAAACTAGGTATGCTCACCTAGCCAAGTTGACAACTGAATCTAACTACCACAGAAGTGATAGGAAAGATTGGGTCTGGAAATAAAAATTGGAATCACAAACATGTAGAATTTAAATCCATGAAACTGAATGGGATTACTAATGGAATGAGTGATGATGCAAGAAGTCCAAGGACTGAAATCTGGGTCCCCCTTCTGTAAATGGAACTGCAAAGGGGACTCAGAAAAAGTGGTCCATGAAGTAGGAGAAGAACCAAAAGGAGAATGGTATACTAGAAGACAAGAAGTTTCAAGGTAGTAAATAATTAAGTGTATCATTGCGGCTAATAGGTGAAGTGAGATGATCCTGAAGGTCATTTGTGACCTTGATAGGAGCAGTGTTGGTAGAGTGATAGAGTTGAAAGTCTTGTTGGAATGACTTCAAAAAGATGGGGAAAAATGGAGAGGCTATGGCAGAGATATGGCCTACCAAATATCCACAAGCTCCCCACATTTCCTAGGTTCTCCCTTGTAATTAGATGAGGAATAGATGACTAGTTCTGACCATCCAGACTGAAGTATTTAAGAGCTGGTACATGGCCCTCCAGCTCTGTCTTCCCCTGTCAGGTGACACCGAAGGCTTATGTTCCAGGAGGCAGAGCTATAAGATACTAGTGGCCTGAATGTTGTGGATTGCTGTAAGATCTATTGCAGACTTCCCATGAGCAAAAAATAAATGCTTATGCATAAAGCCAAAAAAGAAGGTTGGGATAGGTTCCTGTTTGTGATGGCTAGTTTTATTTGTTATTTGGCTAGGTTATGGTGCCTGCTTGTTTGGTCAAGCAAGCACTAGCCTGATTATTACTGTGAGGATATTTTGTGGATTTGAATCATTAGTCAATCAATTGTATTTATGGTTGATTACATCTACAATCAAGAAAGGACATTGTCTTCAGCAGTGAGAGAAGTCTCCTCATTCAAAGATTTGAAGACCATAAAGGGAGAACTGAAGGATTTCTATCGCTACTTCGGACAACCAGCTTCTCCTTGGGAATTCATTGTCATCTTTATTGGGTTTCCAACTTGCAGCCTGCCTCATGGAATTTGGACTTGCCAATCCCCATGGTCAGGTGAGACAATTCCTTTAATAAATCCCTTAATATTTACAAATATATATCCTGTCAATCCTGTTTCTCGGTAGAACCCTGACTAATAAACTATTATAGATTGACTTGTTGAAAATGTATTGCTGCCTTGGGATCCAAGTTTTGGTTCTGAAATTATTGCTTGTTTACTGCTGTTGAGTTATCATAGAAGAAACATAATATCTCTGTTTCCATGTGAAATGTACCAGGAAAGAAAGTCTAGCCCAGACTCAGGCTTTTTTTGTCCACGGAAAATAAAGAGATATGTATATGAGCTTATGAGAATAAAAGAATATTTGGAAATGGTGGAGGAGTGGAGTAGGGACAAGCTGCTCTGGACAGAATCCCTTCATAGACTTTGGTGTTCAGAATATAGGTCCAAGGGTCCTTAAGAATCACCTGAGAAACTCATTGAAGGCAGATTTGCTCAGTTCCACAGAGAGATTCTGAAGCAATAGGCCTGAGGTGATCTGTGGTATTTGCATTTTAATAAGCACCCCAAGTGATTCTGATTAAGGTGGTTTAATAGCCACATGTGAAAGTTTTGTACTTTGAGGGTTAAAGTAAAATAAGAAAGTATAACCTCAGGGAGGTGTTGAGTCCTAAAGATTGGGAAGCGGGTTGCAGTATCCTAATATGGCAGAGCCTTGGGGGCCTTAGAAGTCTCAGTGACTAAGCTTAGGAAAGAGAGTGGCCATCACTGGAGGCATTGACCTTTGACTGGGCCACACAGGCTTGGGAATGTAACATTAATGGGGACCCCCTTCAACAATCTGGACCAGAAGTGGGAGGGGGGATCTTTACATAATGACTGGTGCTGAGCTTCTCCCCAACTGTGACAAGTGGGGCCTTCAACTGAAATTAATTTAATTTAGAAAAACAAAGAAATACGGTGTTTCTTATGCTTTAAGTTCTAGGGAAAACTTTATACACGGTATTTATTTCATTAGTTTTAAAAACAAGAAAGACTTGAACATGACAGGGTTCTGAGAAGAAAGCGTTAATTTAAAAAGGACAGATTAAAAGATGTGACATTTCTAGTACTACAGAAAGATCTGGATAGGCTTCTGGAAATTATTACAATGGTATTGATGGATTTTCCACGGCAAATCTGATAAAGAAGACAGTGAGCCCTTTATCAGCAAGCATGCCAGTGAGCCACAATACCTTGTGCTTTCTCCATTTTTGCCATTATCTGCTCTTCTATGCCAGGTTCCTCCTTTCTGAGGTCAGGTTCTTCCGACCCCTCCCTTCTTTGTGCTTCCCTGACAACATTCTTCCTGAGGTCCCTGGCATCATCTATGCACCCTATGATTCACTTACATACTCTTTAGTGCAGATTTGCTTCATTAATCTTTGTATCTCCAATGTCCACCACAATGTTTGGCATATAGTAAGTACTTAATAAATGTTGAATTGAATTTTAACTTTTGATGATAAATTTATAGTATTTGAGCATTTAATTCCAGACTAAGAACATGAAAATATTTTCCAGCAATGATAAATATATTGTAAAAGTTTATGTAGCATATTTCCATAATATACAAATTAAATTTCATTATTCACTCTTCTAGCTAACTCATGGTTCTCCTAATTCATTTATTTATTGTGATAATTGCTCCAGGTAGCAGATATATTTAAAAGTGAATATATAGTACCTGCCTTCAATGAGCATATGGCTCAGCAGTGGAGATGGACAATAATATCAACCATTTTATTATGATGAAAGAAAAGTTATAACAGATTTATACATAGGATGTCATATAAGTACAAAAGAGAACCTGAGAGGCTAACTGAGCCTGGAAGGAGGTTAAAGAGACAAGGGAAGGCTTTCAGAAGAAGCTGAATCATGAACCCAATCAAACGGACAAATAAATGTGATCATGGAAAAAGGGAATTATGTAGGGTAGGAAGATAAGGAGGAATCCATTTCATGTTCCTCTCACATCTCTCTTCCTTTAATGCTTAGAAAACAGTCAGTATTTCAGAATAGCTGGAGTACAGGCTTAGTGTGAGGATGTGAATAAACTTCTAAGCCTCTGCTACTTGAGTACTGGAGTTATTTGTAGAGCTTTACTCCTTGAAGTCGAATAACTGAATACTTGACACAAGCAAGTTCAGGTCTTGATTCCAAGTCTGAAAAGAGTATTTACCATACCAATAGAGTGAAGTAGTACAAAGCTAAGTTGGGAAAGGAAAAAAATTGGAGTGCTCTCCACAGAAGAAAATGTGGGGTAGTACATTGTCAGCAAAGGGAAACCAATTACTGAAAGTTAGTCTTTTCTCTTTCCCACTCTTTGTATTCATATAATGCTTTATTGGCTTGAAGAAACTGAATGGGCCAATATTCAGGTATTAAATAATTCATTTGGCCCATTTCACATTAATTTTGCTTAGATATCCAGGGAATGTGGTCTGGACCCATTCACAGCAGTGATTTGGGTATCACTTTTGGGTGGCTGACAAGTTTGAATTCTCTTGCTTTTTTCCTCATATGCCTCTCAACCTAAATATTATTAGTTCTAATCTCTGAAGCTTCTCCAAAAAATCCAGTCTGAGGGGTTCAGAATCCCACAGAATGAAATGCAGTTTTCCAGGTAATGTTCCTTCAGAATTTGGCAGAAACTTCTTTGGAAGTGCAGGGAAAAAGGAGAGGCATTCTGGAGTATTTTGAAGAACTCAGAAGTGGGAAATAGGATTGCAAGAACCCCCAAGGCCAGACATGGGAGTCTCATCTCACTTCCTTCCAACTTAAGTATAACCTTCATTCATCATTCTTTCTTGTATCCTCAGTTCAGATGCAATTGTTATTCAGTATCCAGTGATAGAGATCTAGAAAAGATGGTTTTAACCCTCTAATTCTACAACTCTGGTTGAAATTCTCCAACAATTTATGTTGATCTGTGGGGATTAATATTCTGAAGGCATTAGCTGCCTCAGGCTCCTCTCTCTCGATAAGGAGCCCACACTCATGAAGGATTTTGTGAACTCAATAGACTTTACTAGAGATTTGGGAAAGGAGGTGGTACAAGTCACAAAAACAGTTTATGTAGCACAGAGAACAGCCTTCTGCTCTCAGCCTCTCCATTTCCCTCTTTTCTCCTTTTGTCTATTTTGTAGCACTCCAGCATTCAGTTTTTGAAGATCTTACTCTCTACCTCAAGCATTTTCTACCAAATACAGTACACTAGAGGAATTTTGGTGACAAACTTTTTTCCTTACAATAGGCTCTCTGTACACCTTGAAGGTAAGTTTCTTTCTCATACTCTGAGTTTATTGTTTCATACTCTTAGCACCTCAACTTTTCTTATACTTCCATATAGAAAAAGAGAAACCACCAAAATTATATTTTATTTTCTAATGACTAGTTTCACAAACTTATGTTGGCATTGATCTTTGCTTCCTTTCTTCTCATTACAGCAAGGAAGTTCCTGTTTGTTTACTAAAGCCAAAAGTTCCTCAAGTTCTCTGGTTGCCTCCACCTTTGTTTTCTCAAGCTCTTTACTTTGTTACCTCTCTTTCTAAGCACCATTAATATCTCTTTGTCAGCTGGATCCTTCCCATCAGCATATAAGCATTCTTACATCTTATCTTATCTTAAACAAAAAGTGTGTTTTAACTTGTGCCCCTCTCCAGATGCCACCCCATTTCTCCATTTCCCCTTACAGGCAAAATTTTCAAAATGTCTTGTTTATGCTGTCTCCATTTTCTCACTTTCTATGAACCTTCAATCCATTACCACCCACCTTCCACCTTCATCCTACCTCTGGAATAGCTTGTTAAAGGTACGATAATCTCCATGTTGTGAAATCCAATGGATGTTTTCTCTTTTCTTTGATTTCTTAGAAGCATCTGACAAGTTCAAAATTTTCCTCTTTTTTGACACATTGTCTTGTCTTGGCTTCTGATTCTGTGTTTTCCTGGCTTACCTCTTGGCACACAAGCTTCTGTTTTGCATTCTCCTTTACTGGCTCCTTCTCCTCTGCCCATCAGCAATAAAATGGATTCCACATGGCTTAGCAGAGGTCTCCATCCCCAGCTCTCTTCCTCAGCGATATCATTCAATCTCATAATTATAAAAACTGATGATCTCTATTTCCAAACTCTCCCCTCTGCTCCAGGCTTAAATAACAAAATGTTTATTTTACACCTTCACTTAGATGTCTCTCAGGCAATACATTTAATATGTCCAAAACAGAATTTTTATTTTTCCCCTAAAACCTTTTCCTTTCCCCATAAAAATAAATGGTATCCCCATTTTCTCAGCAGCTAAAGCCAGAAATCTGGGAAACATTTTTTATTATTTTATCTCTTTCATTCTCCATTTTCATTCCCTTAGAAAGTTCTGTTAAATTTTCCTCTAATGTAAATTAAAATCTACCCATTCTTCTCCATCTCTACCCTGCCATCCCATCTAAAGCAATTGCCTCTTTGTGATAGGTATATCCTATAACCTCTAATTTGTTTTCCTTTTTCCTCTCATCCCCTCTCCAAACTATTCTCTCACAGAGGCCAGAAAGATTGTTTAAATGTAAATCTTATCAGACAATGGTTTCCTGTTCTTCCTCAAGGCTAATTCTTGGCCTACAAGTCTCTATTGCTTACTTCTATAACCATAACTTCACAACTCTCCCATTCACTTGATGTGATAAAGCCCCATACTCACCCTCTCTTGATTTCTTAAATATACAAAATGTTCTCTAGTCTTAAGACCTTTGCACCTGCTGATTCCTCCACCTGAAATATTCATTCTATGTTTCTTTGCATTTTGTTTCCTTTTCCTTTAGGCTATCAGAAAGGTCTTTCGTAATCATCCTAGGCTCCCACTCACATAATTCACCACTGCCCTCTCTTTGATTCCTCTATAATACAAAGCTTACTTTCTGCTTTGTCTGTCCCATGAGACCGCTGGTTTTTCAAACTTTTAAGATCCCATGCCTAAGTTCTACCCGAGAGATTCTGATTTGTGTGGTCTGGGGTGCAGACTAGGAATCAAGATTTTTAACAGCTCTCTAGATGATTATAATGGACAGCCACGACTGTGAACCACTGCTCCAGACCAGCGTTCCCCAAAGTGTAGTCCCCAACCAATACCATCAGCATCCCCTGGGAACTTGTTAGAATGCAAATTCTAGCTGCTACCGACCCAGGTACTGGGTCAGAATCTCTCCGGATGATTCTGATGTATGCTAAATTTTAAGAACAACTACTCTAGAATAAAGTGCATGAGGGTTTTGTTTCTTGTTACACAGATACTGCATTTTGGAAGTATTGCAAAGATACTGTATTATACTTTGACATAGTAGGCACAGTAGATAGCTACTTAGATCAATAAATTAATAATGAATAATAATCATAATCAATGAATGAATAAATTATAGAATGAATGCAACAATAATGAATGGGCTTTCTCTTGCAGAATTGAATACAGGTGATCTGATACTAATGCATTTTCCTGTACTAAGACTTAAAGGTTAATTTATTCTACTAGCCTGCACTAAGAAAATATATTATATCAGAGAGAGGAGAGCAGCAAAAAATGGTGTGATTTCCTGAACTCCTCACCCAGCAATTCTCTATTTCAGCTTCATTTATATTGCTCCTAACAATTAGCACTGGGTGTTTTGAAAAGAGTATTACTTTCACTTCTATGATTTCTACCTCTAATTCAAAAGTGGAAAATTGGAGAAGCTATTTATTATATATGATTGGTACAGATTAGCATGCATATTTGTTTCTTTTAATTTCTCAGTGAGTGGCTCACTCATGACCTACCCAAATTAAGGGACACCTACCTTTTCTTGGATGAGTTTCCACATATTGCATGCGAACAGTCTTCTCTTAGAAGCTCAGTGCTATCATCTGTCCC
Source organism: Myrmecophaga tridactyla (assembly GCA_004026745.1). NCBI lineage: Eukaryota > Metazoa > Chordata > Mammalia > Pilosa > Myrmecophagidae > Myrmecophaga > Myrmecophaga tridactyla. The sequence goes on from PVIY010000891.1 coordinate 44,628, forward strand.
TCTCCCCCAGCACCATCTGGAACCTTCACCATTTTTAGAATTCAAGGTGCAACCTTTCCATTCTTGGACATTTTTTTCATGCTGAGAGTGCTCAGGCACTGAAGAACCATCATGATTGACTTGCTAGAGAAAGAAGAGGAAAAGATTATCTGCTCTAATTCTAGTACAAAGTTGATATATAAGCTAAAGAGAAAAATATTAGTTCGAGCTGCTCAAAAGTGAAGTATGCCTTACAGTGTCTCTAACAAATAAACCAAAGGCTGCTGCCAGGAGTGAATGTCAATTCTGCAGTTCAGATTTTGCTGGTATTATTCTCTATAATGCATCACTCTCCAAAGACCCAGAGAGGAATCATGTTACAGTTCTACAGTGGCAGAAGGGGCTGTGCCTGCCATCTCCTTTCTTGCTAGGCATGCCCTGGTGAGCTTTCCTTCCAGACTTGTGCATTTCAATGGCTTTCCTGTAGGGGCAGCAGCCACAGCAGCCGCAGCAGCAGCAGTAGCTTTGAAGGGCACTGCAAGGACTTGCTCAATCAAGATGCACCTCCACCCCTTGCTGCCGCTTATTCTTGGTGGCTGAAATTATCAGCTGTAATCACTTCTTGAAAAAGCGGTAGGATGATACTATTTGGCTAGATTTCCTTACCATCTCTTTCCCTACTTCCTTGGTTCCCATCCTTCCAACATGCTGAGGGTTAATTTTACATTGATAAACAAATTGCAAAAAAAAAAGATCCAGAGAAAGAAAATGAGACCAAAATTAAATCATGGGCTCTGCTCACCCTCCTGCAGGAATCAGGCAAAGCAAATACTCTCATGCTGCATGACAAATGGAATTTGTACATGCTCTGAAATGTACTTTGGACATGGTGAAAACAGAGGGTAGCCAGCTGCTACGATGAGAATCCATTATGAAAACTGATCCTGTTGCTAGAAAACTCCTGAAATGACAAAGAAACATATTCCAGGACAATAAGTATGCAAATTAAATAGCACTTACCTGTTTATTTTGAAAGAATTTGTGGTAAAATGAACATCCTGACCACTTATATTAAAAATGTCTTTCTACCTGGACTGACCCTAATGATTAATATTCCATTTTGCTCACTCCTTTGTACTGAGACAAGAGGGTACTTTCTGGAGCTGAGGGAAAGAGGGTGTGGTAAAACCTCAAACTACTCCCTGCATTGAGAGCCTTAGCTCAAAATGGTTTATTAACTTAGGTCCCCACACCTGGCACATTCTAATGTGAAAAAAATCAGGACATTTTGTGAGGGCAAAGCCCCAGGAAGGTGGTCTGGGACAGAATGAAGACAAAGGGGGTGCCCTGCCTTGGGTGTGATAGAGTGTGACAGTGGAAAGGTGCTGTCCACAAAGGGAATGGAGTGTCACCAAAACGTTCCTTCATCTTCTTGCTCATTTTTGCAGCAGACAGACTAAACTTTTAAAGTTCACATCTGATCATGTCATCCTTCTGCTTACTCCAGTGGCTTCTCATTTCTGTTGGAATGAAGACAGGCCTTGCTCAAGTTTATGCATGCCTACCTTTCAACTCTTATTTTACAGCCCTATTATATATCCTTTTAACACTCTATACTTTATAGAGCTTATTACAATTTTATTTTGATAAAATGTATACTTAGTGGCTTAAAATCTGTTTCCAATAGGTTGCAAGTTCCATGATAGAGGGGATTATTTCCCTCTTGCATTGATGTTATATTTCCAATATGTGCTATAGAACCCTGCTCATGTAGATACTCAAAAATTATTTGTTGAAATGGGGATGGAATTAGTGGGAGAACAGAGGTTGTCTGCCCCCAAAAATGTTGGAAAGGATAGAAACAAGAAGGCAAATATTTTGAGCTAAAAAGTCTACATTTCCAGACTTCGGAAGAAAAGTTGGATATCGTGTCTTTAAAGGACTGACTGGGCTTTCCTTTTAGCAAAGTTCAGATCGAAAACTTCTTTTTCTAATGCATGAGCATTATGAAACTTAAGTCAAATGGTGAGTGGTCCTTTTTTAATTGGACAAGGGAGGTGGTGGTCAATACTCTTGATTCATATATTTTATCTATGGCAAGTTTCTATCTTGGGCCAACTATTTTTCATATTAAGTAAAATGTGTGATGACATTCAACTGATCTCCAGGCTGGGGTGTAGTTAGAGAACACAGCACAATGAGAAATTTCCAAATCTAAATTTAAATTGTTTGGAATTTTTAACCGCTTTGGAAAATCTATACTCCTGTTTGGTATATTTGTACAGTTAATTGAGAGATGGTTGTACATCAATATTATACCTTTTATCTGAAACCACATTAGGCCCAGCAATTTTATTCCTACAGTGTATATATATATATATATCGATGGATATTGATCCTTATTTCTACAAACATAATTGTATGACAATATTCATGTTGCCTTATTCATAATAGCTCTGTGCTGCTTTGAAGCTATTATGTACCCCAGAAAAGCCATGCCCTTTAATTCTCATTCAGTATTGCTGGGTGGAATCTTTTTTGTTGTTTCCATGGAGAACGAGCCACCCAATCGTGGGTAGTAACTTTTGATTAGATGGTGTTCTAGTTTGCTAGCTGCTAGAATACAATATACCAGAAATGGAATGGCTTTTTTTTTCTTTTTTTTTGTATGCTGCATGGTGGGGTCGCATTTCATTATTTTCCCATGTGAATATCCCATTATTGCAGCACCATTTATTGAATTTTGTTTGTTTGTTTTGCTTGTTTGTTTGTTTGTTTTTTGGGAAGTGCATGGACCTGGAATCGAACCTGGGTCTCCTGCATAGCAGGAAAGGATTCTACGGCTATACTACCCTTGCACCCCTTGGAATAGCTTTTCAAAAGGGGAACTTAAGTTGCTGGTTTACAGTTCTAAGGTTGAGAAAATGTCTCAAAGAAAGTCTACAAAAATGTTCAAATTAAAGTACCAACAAGAGGTTATCTTCACTCAAGAAAGGCTGATGAAGCTCAGGGTTTCTCTCTCAACTGGAAAGTCACATGGTGAACATGGTGACATCTAGCTTCCTCTCCAGGCCTCTTGCTTCACGAAGCTCCCCCAGGGGCATTCTCCTTCATTTCCAAAAGTCACTGGTCGGTAGTCTCTGAAGTTCTTCTGTCCCTGCTGCTCGTGCCATTCTCAAGCTTTCTCCAAAATGCTTCCTCTTTTAAAGGATTCCAGTAAAGTAATCAAGACCCACCTGGAATGGGTGGAGTCACATATCCCTCAACTCAAAAGTGAATACCTACAATTGGGTGAGCCACATCTTGGTGGAGATAACCTAATCAAGTTTCCAACCTTTAGTACTGAATAGGGATTAGAAGAAACAGTTGCTCCCATAAAACTGATTAGGATTAAAACATGGCATTTTGAGGGTACATAATTCCTTTCAAACTAGCACATGTGGTTTCCATGGAGATGTGTGTCCAACCATTCAAGGTAGGGTTGCTTACTGGAGTCCTTTAAGAGGGAACCATTTTGGGAAAAGCTACAGAGCCACCAGAACCAACAGAGCCCACACAGCCAGACAGCTTTGGAGATGAAGAAGGAAAACACCCCCAGGGGAGCTTCATGAAACAAGAAGCTGGGAGAGAAAACTAGTGGATGTTGCCATATGACCTCCCATCTGAAGGAGAAACCCTGAGCATCAACAGCCTTCTTGAAACAAGGCAACTTTTACCGGATGCCTTAATTTGGACATTTTAATAGCCTTGTCTTAATTTGGACATTTTCATGGCCTTAGAACTGTAAACTTGCAATTTAATTCCCCTTTTTAAAAGGCATTCCATTTCTGATATATCATATTCCAGCAGCTTACTAATTAAAACAAGCTTCAAACAGGAAACAACCCAAATGTCCATAAATAGGAGAATGGATATAGGATATAGTCATACAATGGAACATGATGCAGCAATAAAAAAGAATTGCCTACTTTATCAATACAGTGGGTGAATCTCACATATTATTTTGAGCAAAAGAATACGAAAGCATTCATACTCTATGATTCTGTTTAAATGAAATTCAGAAACATGTAAAACTAGTCTATGGTGCTAGGCAGGAAATCAGACTAATAGTTGTCTTTGGGCAGAGGTGTGGAAGGGCACTGAATGAAAAAGACCATAGGAAACTTTTCAGGGTAAAGAAAGTGTTTTATATCTTGATTTGTGTGATAGCAATGCAGGTGTATACATTTGTTAAAACATTTTGAGCTGAACACACTTAAGATATGTGGTTTTACTAGAGGTAAACTATACCTCAGTAAAGAAAAAAGTAAAAAATGCAAAGCAATCATTTGCATTTTCAAGAAAATATTTTAAAAGCTGCAGAAGTAAAATTTACCATGTTTTTCCAATGCATTCCACTTCAAAATTGGGCAATAAAACCCTAAATAAATATAACCTCTAAAGCAAGGTTAAATGGACTTCATCAAAATTAAATACTTTTGTACGTTAAAGGACACTAACGAGAAAGTAAAAAGACATCCTACAGAATGGAAGAAAATAACTGCTAACCACCTATCTGATAAGGGTTTAATGTTCAGAATATATAAGGAACTGCTGTAACTCAACAATAAAAAGACAAACAACCCAATTAAAAAATGGGCAAAGGAATAGATATTTCTCCAAATAAGACATACAAATGGCCAATAAATACATGAAAAGGAGCTAAGTCATTGGTTATCAGGGAAATGCAAATAAAAACCACAAGGAGATATGACTTCATACACCCTAAGATGGTTACTATTTTAAAAAAAGAACAAAAAACCAGATAATAACAAGAGCTGAGAAGAACACGGAAAAACTGGAACCCCAAAACACTGTCAGTGGCATTGTTAAATGGCGCATCCACTGTAGAAATTAGTTTGGTAATTCTTCAGAAAATTGAACATAGACTTCCCATATGACCTGCCAAACCCTCTTCTTGTTATATACTCAAAAGAAATGAAAGTAAAGACTCAAACAGACTCAAATATTTGAGACCAATGTTTATAGCAGCTTTATTCACAACAGCCACAAATCAGAAGCAAACCAAGTGTCCATCAACATATGAATGGATAAATAAGATGTAGTATATATTCAAAATGGAATTTTATTCAGCTACACAAAGGAATGAAGTTCTGGTACAACATGGATGAACCTTGAAGACATCCTATTGAGTGAATTAAGTCAGACACAAAAAGATAAATATTAAATGATATTGCTTATATGACATACTTAAAAATAAGCAAATTTCCTAGGACAGACCATGGATTATAGGTTACCAGGGGGTAGGGTGGGGAAAAGGGAATTATTGCTTAGTGGGTGCAGTGTTTTTGCTGTTTGAGGTGATGAAATAGTTGGGGGCAATGAATGGTGGTGAAGGTAGCACCATATTGTGAATGCAATTAATACCACTGAATTGTACACTCCAATATACTTAAAATAATTTTGAGTTAGAATTTTATTGTTACTACAATAAAAAAGTTTTTAAAAAGCAATATATATGAAAAGCAAAAATAGCCATTAACATAATAATCATATATATGTATATATATACACATACATACATATATGTATGTATGTGTATATATATATATATACACACACATATATATATATATATATGAACTAAATTGTGGCCCCTGAATTGGAATAAACTTGATGTATGGTTAATCAACATGTGTACTACTAAGTCCAGTAGTGAAATCCAGAGCTCTATAGGGCTTGGGATTTTAGTTTGTTTACATTTGTATCCCAAATATCCAGCTCAGTGCCTCTGATCTTGATGTACTATTGTGACTATAAAGATGCCTTAAGTTTTTTAGGCTTCACTTTCTCCATCAATGTAATTTAAATAATACCTGCCTTTCCTAAGTGTGTTAACAAGTAGTTATAGAACAGATTTTAAAGTTTGGTATTGATTACAAAGTTCCACAATTTTTCATTTTTTCTTCTAGCTGCTTCAAGACACTGGAGACCAAAAGAAATATCAACATAATGATTCAGTAGTTATACTCCTCCTTTTCTTTTGTTGTGAAAAATAACATATACACAAAAAAGCAATAAATTTCAAAGTACATTTCAACAATTAGTTGTAGAACAGATTTAAGAGTTTGATTTGGGTTACAATTCCACAATTTTAGATTTTTACTTCTAGCTGCTCTAAGGTACAAGAGACTAAAAGAAATATCAATATAATGGTTCAGCAATCACATTCATTTGTTAAACCCGACCTTTTCTGTATAATGCCACCATCATGTTTGTTTGATCTTTCTCCCATTCTTTAGGGGTATTTGGGCTATGCCCATTCTAAATTTCTGAAATGTTGCCTTAGTGCATGGAACTTTTGTTCTTTAGGATTTGGCAGAAATGGTTTTGGTTGGGGTTTGGCAAGTTATGATAGGTAGCAATGTCTAACTGAAGCTTGCGTAAGAGTGACCTTCAGAGTAGCCTCTCAACTCTATTTGAACTTTTTGAGCCATTGATACCTTATTTGTTACATTTCTTTTCCCCCTGTTGGTCAGAATGGAATTGTTGATCCCACAGTGCCAGGGCCAGGCTCAACCCTGGGAATCATTCTCCTATGCCACCAGGAGACTTTCACCCCTGGATGTCATGTCTTATGTAGCGGGGAGGGCAATGGTTTCACTTGCAGAGTTGGGCTTAAAGAGAGAGAGGACGCATCTGAGCAACAAAAGATGTCCTTCAGACATGACTCTTAGGCATACCTATAGGCAGGCTAAGCTTCTTTGACACAGTATCCAGGGTTTCCCAGGTGGTAAAGTTTAGTAGTTCCATATTTTTTCTCCCATCCCTCAAGGGCCTTTGTCAACACTTTTAATTATCTGCTTATAACACCCTGAGATGTATCCAGGCATTACATTAGGCTGTACAGGATTCAAGGCTCTTATTCTTATCCTGGGCTTCCTGTGTTTGGTTTGGATTGTTTAAATGATCTAGCCATACAGATTGAGTTAGATTATGTGCTACAGAAAATTTAGGTTCTGGGCAAAAATAAAACTTTCTTCCCTTGGTTTCAAAGAGTAAGTGCAGTTCTAAAATACAGAAAATATCTTCCTTACCCCTGTATTCTGAATTACCTTGATCTTGACCTGGATGGCAAATATACTTTCAAATGAGGTAAAAGTCTTATCCAAATGAAAGGCCATTTTAATGTTTTCAGAAGGTAGTTTTTTATTTCAATTCTTCTTTTTCCCATAAACTGACATAAATAATAATGACTCCAGGACTGTAGCTCTTGAAGGCTTATGTAGTCAAGCTTTTAAGATTCAGCTTAAGGAGAAAATCCTCTATAGAGACTTTCCATCAGCATCCAGCCCCCCTCTTTCCACCCCCAATCACAACACACATACAGACCTAACTGAAATAAAATATGCTACATTATCTTTGGTCTCATTAGGGCAAGAATTTATCGTATTAATCTTTGTATCTGCACTGTCTAGAACAGTAGTCTATACAGAGTAGGTATTTAATATTTGTAAGATAAATAAATCATCTTGATTCATTAAAATAGTTCAGGAATGGGGGATTTGATTCTGTAGTGAACCAAGATTGTGTACTTCATCTCTTTATGAGGTACTTTTATATTTATCTTCTATTTATAAGTGAGAAAATTGAGCCTTGTTGAGATTAAATAATTACTTGCTCAAGGTCATACAACCAGAAGGTAGAGTGATTTGGAATTAAATCCCACATTTTTCTGTTTCCCTAAAATCACTTTTTTTAGCATGCATTACATTTCAGATCCAAGCCCAGTGGATACAAAATAATCATTATAAGGATAGAAAATTCTGTCTTTTATGGTTAAGATTTCATTGCCGGACTGAATACTAGCATAAAAATAAAAAGATTTAGGTTACAGGATTAGCGCAAGTCACTTATGAACTTTAATGAGTTGGGGCAAATCATTGGGTCTTTCTGAGCTTTCATTTTCTGATCTTTAATTAGAAAAAATACTATCTAACCTGTTTCACCTCACTGAGTACAGAGGATCATCTAGCCATATGTTGAAAGTATTCTGTGAAATAAAAAATGCTATAAAAATGCTAAAAAAAAAGTGCATATGATCATGAAACATTGCACTGTGGGATATTGGGCTAAATCCAAACAGACATGTATTTGAATGGTTTTTTGAAATTTTTGAGTTAAAAAAATATATACCTATATAAGCTCTTTTCTTTTAAACGTTTTTTAAAATGAAGATAACCTTTGCATAATTTATAGGCTCTTTTAGTTGAAGTTTCCCTATTAATTCCAGCCAAGAAGATCCAATGGATTGGTTTGCCAGTCTGAGGCCTTGTGACCACGTGGTCTACTTATGTGAGCAGAAGGAATAACATGTTTGGTGCTGATTAAAATCTTCAAAGGGTCTTCAAAGGGTAGCAGTAAATACTACGTAGTTCCCTTATTTAAAACACTGGCAGATGAAGAGATTTTTTTTCCCTCCTTAATGAATATAGGATTCCCATCTGTTATCTTTAACAAAACTGCAGCATATAATGTAGGGAAAAAAATAGAATTGGAAAGATCTCTTATTTTTGCAGAAAGTCATTTGTGGTGGTTTGAAGCTGTATGTACCCAGTAAAGCATATTCTTAATTTAATCCATTTATGGGTGTGAACCCATTGTAAATAGGAACTTTTTTCTGAAATGAAATTATTTCAATTAAGGTGTGGCCCACCTCAGTCAGCATGGGTCTTAATTATGTTACTGGAGTCCTTCATAAGAAAATGGAATTCAGACAAAGAGCGGGAAAGCCACAGGAAGCCAGAAACTGAAATGGAACTTGGAAGAGACCAGGAGATACTGCCATATGCATTGCCATGAGCCTTGCCATGTAATAGAGGAACAGGGTCACGGGCAGCCAGCCCCAGAATACCCAGTTCCTCAAGGGAAACTATAGCCTTGATGACGTCTTGATTTGGACTTTCTTTTAGCCTCAAAACTGTAAGCTAATACATTCCCATTTCATGATATTTGCTTAGGCAACCTAGATAGCTAAACACCATTCTTTTCTAGAACCAGACACTACATTGTTTTTTGCTACCAACTCTCTCTTCAAAGCCTTGGAAAAGTATTGGTTCATCCTGAAAAAAAATAATAAAGCAAAAAGACTTCTTGATCTCCCCTTGTGTAAAGGCACAGTGATACATATCACAGGCCAGCTCACTCAACATCCTTCCTGACTCCTTTCTGGCTGTCCATCTTTTAGTAGATAGGCTGGAAAGCTTAGATCACATTTCCAAGATGCTAGGCAGCTAGGAAGCAGTCATATGACCAAAGGTACCTCTCTGTAGTCTCACTATGAGAGACTTCGGTGTGGAAATGAATTACAGGAGGAGAGAGAGTGGATCTAAAAAGCTGGCCCTGTAACAATGGTATATGTTTGTCTGTGCGTCAACATTGGTTGAGTTTCTGGTGTCTGGTCCTACTAATGGACATTGTGGACACCAGTGGCCTTTTAGCCACAGAAATCCTGTGAGGTAATGGATATTTCTCAAACTTGTTTTGTCACGACTGTTAGGACATGAGCCTACTTTTCTGGCTCCCCAAGAAAACTTTGTAAGCTACCTAATATCCTTAAATAAACCCTTCTCTACTCCAACTAGCCATGCTGATTCTGTTGCCTATAAGTAGGAGTCCTGACATTTATTATCAACAATACAGGGAGTGTGAACCAGGGAGGATATACATCTATTGACATACTTTAACACACACTGCTAGCTGCTTACAAAGCAGCACTTATCCTCTTTTTTACTAATGGAACCCCATTTTATAGGAAGAAGCAATGCTTCCAACTATAAATGGACATTTCGTAGTTTCTCTTACAATTAAGCATGGCTGTGGACATAATTCTAGCCAAAAGTATGTCAGCTGAGGACACCAGGGTAGCCTTTGCTTCTTTGATATAAGCACCACCCCTTTTTGCCTCTTCTTTTCTGCCTGAAATGTACATAAAGTGGTTGGAGCTTCTACATTCATCTTTGGATCATCATGGAAAGACAAGAGAGTGGCCAAGACTTTGCCTTGACTTTCATGAGCCTCTGGACCATTGCCAGCAACCAATACTTACATAGTCTCCTGTCTTCTTGTTGCAGAGAGAAAAATAACTCTTATTTGTTGCAGGCACCATAGTCAGGTACCTAACTTAACTAAATTCCTAACTTTACTAATTCATAACTTAACTAAAAGTAAATATAATGTGATTTAGAAAATGTTACAGCAAGGCAAGGATATAAATAGTTTGTACCTATAACAACAGGTAATCTTCCCCTGCCCTATATGAGGAGCCTGAGTTAAATCCCCAGACAATTCCTCACTTGTTGGTCTTTATTTATTTTTTCCTCAAGAAGGTTCCAACTCTTGCACTCAGAATGTAGGGAAAGGGATACTGCCTGTTCTTTAGAATCCTACAATGAACTCCCAAATAGATAAAATAAAAGCCACAGGAAGACAGATTTCAGGTCTCTACATAAAAGAGCTTTCTCAGCTTTTCATAATGCATTTCAGTCACTTAGGGTGTTCAAGCATAGGTTCAATGACCTTCCAGAGTGAACATTTAAGAGATGGTTCAAATATTAGGCTGTGGTCAGAAAAGACAACTTTAAGTCTCTTCTGGCTTTTCAGTTCTTGGATTCTATGTCAACATTACACTCACACATTATTTCCACCTAACTACCAAAAATTTGCTCCATTTACCTCTGCCATCTTATGATGAACATCCCACTTCTCCAATGCCATGTGTGTTATAGGTGTTCTCCTTTTCACTGGGTGCAAAGGAAGGCTTTGGACAGAAACTGAAAGTATGAGAACAAAGGTGAAACAGATTAGGGAAAAAGAGCTAATGGTGAAAAGAGGCCAGCAAGTGCAGAGGGAAGGCAGTTGAGTTATTTTAAGCAGGGGTGAGAAGTGAGAGGATTAAAAAAATTTTAGGTTCAGTCCCTTAAAAAGAGAATACGTTTAGAGACTTAAGGGCCTGAGGACCAGGTAACTACAGTATCTGGCTTAGGATGCTGGAGAAGGACCTGGGCAGGAATTTCAGCCTTACTTCAGGGGTGAATGAACTCATACTATCAAGCTAAAAATGATTGCTCAAGGGCAGAGAAGCACAAATGGGTAAAAAATAAACCACATTCATGTCTAACGGTGCCAAGCAAGAACCTATAATATGCTGACCCATTTGTAGTCTGCTACCCTGGGATTTCTCACTTGCACAAAAGTAATTCCTCGTACTCTAAATAGTTAGCTGAGTGTGATGCGCCTGATGACTCATTGAAAGAGAGTCCTGACGTGGATCAAGGGAACTGTGTTCCCAGGCCTTCTGGTCCAGCAAGTGGGAGGATCAGTGACTAACACCAGAAAGCTCTTGGGTAGAAGGACCCTTGGCAATCTATTCACCTATTCACCTGTTCTTCTTTATTTCAACTTTGCCATCTTGGCCACAGTCCCTTTGGTGCAGGGATGCACCATACTTCTGCCTACACAACCCAGGGGTCTTTTAAATACAGTGGTGAAAGATACCTTGACTTCATCTCATGTTCCTCAGCTCTCAGTGTTTGCTGACTAATGTTTCAGGTGGTGATGAAGTGGCATAATTCTTCAGAAATGTTAATGATTCTTCATTGTTAATTAAATCCCAAGGACCCCAGAACTGGGTCCCCAGCCCCTCTTGTCTTTGACAAAATAAATAATTGCAAGGAAACAGAGAAAATGCTCCCTGCTCTAATTTGGTTTCCTCTTGGCTGGCTTTGGGGCCTCACAAGTTCTGTTTCCCGCCCCCACACAGTTCCCTATCACGGATCAAGCTGCTGAGGAAGTGACTAGCAGAAGCTCAGCCTGGAGCACCCCCTCTTTCAGTATTGTACCTCCACAGCAAGGCGTCCTTCCTTCTGTGGCAGATGCTGCAGGGAAATGCTGTCCTGAAGTTTTGCGTAAGGCATTCTTAGAAGTGATATGCCCCTTGGGTTCCTCAGCCCTGTATTCTCTCAGCTCCCAACTCTACCAACATCTATCATCAGACAGCCTATGATGCAAATAAAGGGTGTGCCACATATCAAACTGGTCTTCAGGAAGGTCAGATTACACTTCCCAGGAACTTTAGGAATATTGTCATTTTCCATAGGTGGTTGAATTCTTGAGAAGAGCATTTCAGTCCTGGGCTTCCAAATAGTATGTGGATTTTTCCTCCAAAGAAAATTGTATCTACAGTGAAAGGATCAAAAAGACAAAGGGCTTTTTTTAAATTTGTGTTTGTAGCCCAACTTTTCTTAAGTTGAAAATGTGGTAAACACAAGTAGAGGACTTGTCAGTCTGATCTTTAAATGGGGCCTCCTGGCCTTCTCCAGAATGCTCAGCCTCCTTCAAGTACCAGTCTCCATTGCCATCCTCACCCTTCCCCTTCATCTTGTTTGCCAAGGAGTGTCCTTACATCATTCTGGTATGCCTGCAAATCCCATTTCATCTTAGAGTCCCCCACAGACCATAAAGAAAAGAAGTGACACTATTGAGTTCTTAAACAAGACAAATTCCATGAATCTGCAACTCGGGGCTATGGAAACCCATTCACCCCTTGTCAAATTTATAATGTAATTATTGATATCATTCATGACTTAGCTATATTCATAGAGCTTCCTTAATTTACACTAGGTCTCTAGAGGACAGAGATGAAGAGAACCAGGTAACAAGATTAAATTCAATGTAATAAATATTTGTTGACAACTAATGCATGGCAACATTTTGTATAAAATCATGCAAGAATAACAACTAATAGGTGCTTTTGATGAGAGCCCTACTTTATATAATGCTAGGATGCCTTTAATTTTTGCCAAGGGAGCTTGGAAAAGAGAATGTAATCACTGTTCTCCTATCACAAATTAGATTTTATTGAAATTTCAAACTATTATATTTCAGAGAATTTCCAGGCACTTTTCAAGTAAGTTTTTTTTTTTAAATGGGAACAAAAAAAAATTTAAGTAAGCATAACTTGTGGAATGGCCTATTTTATGATAACTGTCCTTTTTAAAGTTTCATGAAATTGAAGCATATGACCACATAAAATCTAATCAAATGGTCATTCCAAGTCCCACCCAGATTGTAAATAGTTCGTTCTGAAGACAGAAATTTGGAATGATTGGACACATGCTCTGTATGGTCATAATATCTCCGCCTTAGTCATGACTGTATTATTTAGTACATCCTTATTATTTCCTAATAAAATGCCCAGCATGAAGAATATATGATCTAGAATATGCATCTTCAAGTTCTAACCAAGGCAAGAGAAGGAGTATCAGAAAGGTCTTGGACAATCTACCTAACGGAGGAAAAGCTGTGGTTATGGAGGCATTTAAAGCCTCTTGTCCTTTTCCAAAACGAAACTTGACTTTGAGATGAACTTCCCCAAATAGCATAAAACAATTACATACAATCTTCTCTTAAAATATGATAATTCAGTGCCCTTGGGGTAGCCTCGGGCGGGGGGCGGTGTCAACGATTGGGACTGCACTGATAAGAGTATTACTCTGTCCTCATACCACACGCAGGCAGGACAGGTTGTTGTTTCCCTGTTATAACATGAGCTGCTCTGATAAAGGCCACTGGCTAAAAAATAATTCTCCTTCCTGGTGCCAGAGTACCTTCCTGTGGGGTTAGGTTCTTCTTCTTGGTAACTACATGATTTTGATAACAATATCATGACAACAACAGTAATATTAATAGCAGCTCCCACTAACTGTTGGACCACTATGGACCAGGCTTTATTATAAGTGCTTTACATGATTAACCCATTCAATCTTCATAACATCCCTGAGAGGCAAATGGTAGCATTGTTCCCATTTTACAGATGAAGAATATGAGAGAAAGGAAGATGAGGAAATTTGTCTAACATCACAAAGGCAGTTAAGTTATGCGGTCTCTGAGTATTAGTTTCTTTTCTTCATAAAATGGGGAGCATTTTATCTCCCTTGTTTGGCTAAATAAAGACAAAATAAAGGTAAAGATCTTCACATATAATTGGCGCTTATTAAGTGACAATATTATTATTAATAATAATTCCTTTAGATTAAAACCCTTGTGCTAATACCTGCTTGATATGAAGCCATAATGATGCCTGATTTTATTTAGAGGTTGCTCATCTACCAAACTCATAAGCCAACTAAAAGCCAAAAAGAAGTACAAAGCAATAAAAATAACCCAGTTGTAATGAGCAATCAGACAATCCTCTGGTCCGTTATTTTAGTAGAGCCCCAGGGAGCTTTGCTGAGACTCTAAGGCAGCCTTGGTTCTAGGGAGCATGATAATAAAGCTGCCCAACACCAAGATGATTAGAAATGCAAATTAGAAGGGGAAAAGGCTGCTAGAATTTGGCACATTGTCAGTGGCAAGATGTGCCAGCTGACAGTCTGGCTGCAGAAGGGCAAATGAAAGCACCTTAATGGACAGACAGGAAAACTCGAAATGCAGACCAATCTGGACTCTTCGAGGAGGGCAAATTCCCTAATAACAGATTACCAGCCCTCTGAGAAGCCTATCCTGGTATCTCCTCTCCCCTTTCCCCTTTTTGCAAAATTGCTATTCCTTTCCTGGTTCCACTGATGTCCCCTCTATGCCCGATTTACATCTCTAGTCTAGCCCTGACCTGCAGTGACTTGTCTTCCATATCCCTGTCCCTATTTGACTGTAAGCTCTTTAAAGGGCAAGGATGTTATAGTATTCATGTGTGTATCTGTAAATCTCTTATGTAGTAAATGTTCAATAAATGGTGGTTGAATGAATAGTTATTGATTCAATGTTACAAAAGAGAGAGAAAGAGAGTAATTTCATGTTTTTAAAGATAGGAAGCAGCACAAGGATTTTTAGGAATTTTCCCATTCAAATCCATTACAACTTCTAAAAGTTTTTGCTTAAAAAGAAAAGCTGGGGCAGGGAGTGGGGCAATTCCAGGGAATGGGTGCAGAAATAAGACATATCAGATTGATTTGGGGGACTGAATTCAGAGGGTACTCTTTCCAATCATAGAAGCAGTAGGACCCCAGAAGAGAAATGACTAGATGATATGCCCTGGTACCCAGGCCTGAGTAGCCCATAAAGTCTTCTCCCCAACCCAGGAGCAGGGGAATAATCCCAGTAAGCCTAGGCACAGCAGGTTGGTGGTGAAGGACTATGCAAGACCACCAAGCACCACCCACGCCACTGAAAGTGTCTTGAGAGCAAGCACAGGTGAATTCAGACTTCAGTCAGCCTTCAACTGGACTCCTGAGTAGACTCTGCTGAAATCAGATGGGAAAGATAGGCCAGAATGCCCATAATGTTAGAGGGCAACCTCAAGCAGATACAAACTCCCAAAACCATGCCTCAATGCTAAATAAGAGCCCAGAATTTGAAACAACCATAATGAAAAGGATTGTTTCAACCTCCTGGTGAAATGAATTTCATACCTGCAAAACATCCACTTTTGCCACATCATGGTTGACCTTCACCTAAAATCTACCTTCAGGGATACTTTCCCAAGCTGTGAGCCAGAGACTTTTTCCCTCTCCTTTGCTTTATGAGGATGGAAATAGCACAATGTTGACCTGTTTTAAATTTCAGAAACAATCAGAATCCACGTGTGGCAGTTTGAAGCTCTTATGTACCCCAGGAAAGGCGATGCTGTTTTGATTCACTCCTGTGGACCTATCATGAGTGGGAGCTTCAGATCAGGTTATCACAGTTGAGGGGTGCCCCAGGATGAGACTTAATCTTCTTGTTAGAGTCCTTGATAAGAGGATAAAACACATACAAAAGCAAAGGGATGAAAGTACGAGATGCTCACAAAAAAGCTCCAGAGAAACTGAGAGGAAGCCTTTCCTGGGGTACATAAGAGCTTCAAACTACCACACGTGGATTCTGTTTCTGAAATTTAAAACAAGTCAACTAGAAATTGGAAGCAGTGAAATCCAGGATAGAAAGACTGGCAGATGCCGGCCACAGGCCTTCCTGTGTGACAGATGTGTCCCAGATGCCAGCAGTCTTTCTTCAGAGAAGCTATGGGTCTGTTGATGCCATGATTTGGACATTTTCATAGCCTTAGAATTGTACTTGTAAGCTAATAAATCCTCATTATTAAACGCCAGTCCATTTCTGGTATATCACATTTTGTCCCCTTTATCAAACCAAAACACCAAGCTTGAAAAGTCACATGGTTTCCTTCAAATTGTGTGTAAAGAGGTGAACTGAAATATGCTGAAGGTGAGAGTGGGCAAAGCTTCCATGGGACCCCTAGCCCTCCTCCCCCACAAAGGTCCCTGTGGCTTCTGAACTTGTGCTCTCTGAAGATACTTCCTCTGATAGTCCACAAGAGCAGGCAGAAAGGTCAATTACACTTGTGACAGTCCCTCTGAGAATGCACACAGAAGAGCATGTCCCATGCTTGTGTTTTTCCAATTTCCATAATCATGAATCTCATACTGCTGTTCACACAGATAACTGGGAATTTAATAAGGAGAATTTAAATAAGCCAAAGTCTCTGGTTCAGCCTGTTTTCTTTTCTTTTATAAGTTTGCTTTCTGCTACTGTTCATTCACATTTCATACCCTTGATGGAATATATTTAGTCTCCATATTTTATAGTTTTTAGTAGTGTGAATTAAGTTTCACACAGAAAATGAAACCTGTGAGATTTCTCGTCTCCCTGGGTGAAAGAACTTACCCAACACCTGGAGAAATTTTGCAAATTGTGTCAGAAACAGCAATCTGATTTCACCAGTGAATGTAAGTTTATTCAGCCTAGAAATTGTACTATGAATACCATTCTAGAGGTCAGTTGGAATATATCCTTGTGCCTTCATAAGACAATTTGAAATAAACCCAAACCAGACAAAATTACCACACCATCTTCCATTCTCTTAACTGAGAGACCTTGTTACTAAACAAACAAACAAACAAAAAGTGTTTCAAAGAAGATAATGCAGGGTCAGAATTTTGTTTAACAACTTGTGAGCAATCTTCTACAGTTATTTGGTAGATGTATCCCCTAGTGTAAGAATTCTGAATTGTGAATACATTGTATTCTAGTGTTCTTACTGATTTTAAATCTTTCAACTTAGGTTAGAGATAAGGGAAATTAGTACAGGGAAGAAGCACTGGGACCTGCATTTCATAAGCAAAAGCTTTCTCATTTGGTCAATTGTAAAGGCACTCAGTCTACTAAATGCTGAAACTTCTTCATTACAACGTGAACACAGGCATTTCCCATAAATTAAGCTGCTTATAAATCAGCCAGAGCCACTACTCAACAGTCCAACAGGTAAGAAAATCTAAACCCTTTTTATATTCTTCATTAAGATACCTTCCCATAAACATAATTCTTCCCCCAACACCTTATTGTCCTATATTCTACTCTTTACCCTCTCATATATACTTTTTATGCTATTTAAGAAATCCATAGGATAAAGATGAAGATCTCTATTTAAGTAGCTTTTTATTTTCCACCACCTGAATACCTGCCTCTAGCACCATGCCTACATGTGTCTAACACCATGATAGAACTAGATTCCAAGGTCACATATCTTCCATAAGCCCTACCTCACTCATCATCTGAGCACAAAATGATCTTTCCTTTCCTGAGTTTCTGTAGCACTTGTAAGATATATCTCAATTGTAAAATATATTTGACAATGGACTCTTTACTGCAGTACTTCTCAACCTCAGGCCTATTTGGAATAATCATTAGGTCTCTATGAGAATTTGTGTGACCACATGTGTGTGTTTCGTTTCAATGATAATCTAAACAATATTATAGGCATGCTGTGGATGATCTGATAAGCTCCCTGTAATTAAAAGTAACCATATACTTTTCAGTGACTATTTGTGCTTATGATTGTTTAGGCTCCAAGAGGTAGCACTTTAATTGTAACAAGCTAATAAGAAAAGCACACAGGCAAACAATAATGCAAATGATGTTTTTGCATCAAGTGAAAGCTAACAAAAACAAAGGCATTCTACACCAGAAAAGATTGGTCCAAGAGAGAAAAATGCTTGGAGCACTATGTCATTACTTAGCATACAGTCAGTGAAGCATGACAAACTCAAAACAACCTGGGCCGTAGAGTCAACCCTATGTTCACCCTGAAAGAGGTGATCTAGTTCAGTAAAACAATGTCACTTACCCCTTTAACCAATGCCTGTTAATTGGAGTATATGGCTTTGGTAGCACCGGGAATTGAACCTGGGTCTCTGGCATGGCAGACGAGAATTCTGCCACTGAGCCACTGTTGTACCACCCTTGTTTTGGTTTTATAGCTATATAAGAGCTATAAACATATGGAGTTCATACTAGTTTATAATTGTGCGTATTCAAGCTACATTAAAATATAAATGATTTAAGTCATTACTGGGGGTCTACAAGAAGTTTTTAAGTTATCATTATAATATACTGATATACTATATTTTGACATTTCTTTTCTTGTGGTTTTAAATAGTTGTTTCAGTCTTTTACCATTTAACTGTTTCCATCTGATATTGCCTTGTTGACCCAAATAAACTATAAATTTCTGAAGGACAAAAATGCACCTCTGGATGTTTGCATCCTCCTTAGCATCTAGCAGCATGCTGAGGACATAGTGGGTAGCCAGTAACAATTGTAGATTTTAGCTCTTTCATCAACACTTCTGAACATCTCATTCAAGTATAATGTCTCTTGTCTGTTTTGTTTGATTTTGAATTGACTTCCAAGAAAGGTGTTTTCCTGTTTTAGCTTTTTAAAAATCGATTTGCCTGGTTGCTCCCTGGAACTTCAGATATTTGTGTGATGCTTGAGTTCTGCAGCTCTGAAAGTCAGTATTATTGTACACAGCAACTGTTAAAAACACTTAAAATGTGATCAGACTTCAGTTAGAGATATGAATGAAGCTGATCTGGTTAGAACTAAGGCAAATCAGACTAAAGGGTAAAGGATGATATTGACTGTATTTTAAAACTTCAATTTCTGTGTGAGACCAAAGGAAGAGAAGTTTATTGGGTGCAAAATTTATATATTTTTAGCACTCTATCTAATTTAATTTGGATGGTCAGTTTATTCAAACACCATAACTTCATGTCACCTTGAATAGAGAGTGAGATCTTATTGGTTTGTATAGGTTGGTGTGATGCCCTGATACATCCCAGAGTAATCTGGGCAGAAGATTAAAAAGCATTTGCAAAGTCCCCTTGAGAAACTGGGGAAAAAGTAGAAATACTAAACTTCCCAACCTGGGGAAGATCTGATATTCTCACAAGCAGTGGGGACAACAACTTTTATGGACCAGGCTCTCAATCTTGGAGCTTGCACTTATGAAACTGATTCCTGCAAAGGAAAAGCTGAGTCTTCTTATGATTATGCCTAAGATTCAGCTAAGACTACTTATGATTATTCCTAAAAGTCACCCTCAGAGGACCTCTTTTGTTGCTCAGATGTGACCTCTCTCTCTAAGCCAAGTCTGTATGTGAACTCAAGGCCCTCCCTCTTATGTGGGACATGACTCCCCAGAGTGTAAATCTCCCTGGCAACATGGGACATGACCCCTGGGGATGAGCCTTGCCTTGCCATCATGGGTCTGAGAAAGACTTCTTGACTAAAAGGTGGAAGAGAAATGAAACAAAATAAAGTTTCAGTGACTGAGAGATTTCAAATAGTGTTGAGAGGTCATTCTGGAGGTACAGACATTATCCCTTTTCAGTAGTGATGTAGCTAGACAGAAATACCTGAAACTGTTGAACTGTAATTCAATAGCCTTGATTCCTGAAGATGACTGAATAACTATATAGCTTTTAAGGTGTGACATCTATCATACGCTGTATTTTGTAAAGATATAAGTCATTCAAACTTCAAATTTCTGAAATGAAACATCATTTAAAGGTCAATATTTGGGTGTTTATTTGACCTATTACACATTTTATTTTGTTCTTTATTTTGCTTGGCATAGTGCTTCAAATATTATTTGATGTATAAATAGTATTCAAATATTTGACAAATAAATGAAATCTCTTTCAAGCGTAGGGTCCCATAGTTGAGGTTCATCTACTATGTGCAGAATTCACCTTGTTCTCATTGTCAATTCATTTTTTACCACTTTTAAAAAAACCCTAATTCTCAGACCATGTCTGGATGCCCGATAAAATGGACTGTGGTAAAGATGACTTGATATTTTGATGATCTTAATGATGCAATCTATTTGAGCATATTGGATGACTGGAATGACAGACGTGTTGATGGTGAAAGAACAATTCAGTAGCAGTTGGTACATAAGGTCTTCAAAGCACATTATTTTCACTCTATTATTTTTCTGCCCTTTTGCCTTAGCTGCTAGAAGAGTTGATGATCTGACAGAACTATCCTCCCAGTGAGTTTGCAGCATATACAGTTCTTTAATGTCATCAATCTAGTTTCCTAGGTTATTTGATGGGTATTTGATTTCCCAGGTGACTCTCCTTGTTCCTGTCCCTGGTGACAAGATTTGCTCTCCTCTGTAATCCCACAGACCAGTGCGTCTCCTCGCAGTACTAATGATCAGCTCCACCTGACACTAAACATTAGGGTAATCCCAGGCTCATTATCAGAGAACCATGCTTGGGGTATATAATTTGTGGACCATTCTGGGTCGTTCCTGAGACTCAGTCATATATTCATTCACTTACCCATTCATTTTATGTTCATTTATTAAATACTCTTGTGACAGCGAGCAGGCTGGGACCTAGGGATACAAAAATGATTAGAAAACAAATCCTGTTCTTAAGGCATTCCCACTCTGAGAAGACATGCAAATAATTGTTATGCAGTGTGATGAGCACTGTAATTTTACAGGTGTCCTTAGACTTCCTTATGATGAGGATGTGGTTAGGTAGGTGAGGTTGTGAGCTTAAGGAGAGATGCACTTAGGCTATTACATCTTCTTGAAGCCTGTTTAGAAGAGAGCCCAGAGTGATGAGTATAAATGGCCCTATCTGTAAGACCATCTTTTGAAACCATGACACCTTACCCAGAGATGGAGTGAGAAGCTGAAAATGACAGCAGCCAGCTTAATAGCTGTACAAATTCTTGCATTGCCATTCTTTAATAATATGTATAAATTCATGTGGATTTTCATTCTGACATAATACAGCATGCTTATTTTAATATAAAAATGTGTCAAATTACTTAGCCTCCCTCATTTTACAGCCCTCAACTAAAATGTATACCCTAGGAAAAAAATACCAGCTTCTGGGACTTTTCATAGTTCTGGCACAACAAGGAGCACTCCTATTCTGAGATGAGAAAAAAAATACTGTAAGAAAAAAGAAGCAGTAGAGCAGAATCTCTCATTTAACATGAGGAAATATAATATGATAAGCCTCAAATATCTTTGGTTAAGCCTAATTAAGAAACAGTATGAAATTAAACTCAAATCCAGAGGCCACAAAAAAGTTTGTGTAGCTGTTGACACAAGTAATTTTGAAAATGCAAAGCAGTGGCTTAACAATTAGCCTTTGTTGGAGAGATAAGAGAGAAGATTAGAGAATATTTACATACGAGTTACCATATAATTTATCTTAAATTTACGCTTACTCTGTATCTTGCCATTATAAAATGAGGTTTCCATACGAATGCGCTTGCTTTCTTTTAATAGTGAGAGTTTTTTTGTGGATGTTTCCAAATTCTGTTGGATTATAATCTTGAGACTGAATATTATAAGAAACCATATAGAACATGTTTGCTGATTTTAAAAAAATGTTTACTTAAAATTTTAACCATTTGCCCCAGGAGGATGATCTTGCTTACTAACCTTGAGATGCTTAATCGTGGATTTAGACCTTCCTGATCTGCTAATTAACTCACCCCAAATAAGATAACTGAATAGACTCTTTTAGAATTAGGAACATAGCTAAAGGCATTCCTGATCATAAAAGCTATTTTACAAGCAAAATTAAGTGGTTCTCATAAACTGATATAAAATGCAAAATCTTGATTTTCCTCTAAGATCCTCAGCTGAAACATAACAGAATTCATCTATTATCTGCCACCTGCTTCTCCCTCCCACTTCTGTGCATTCTTACTGTGGTTCTAGCCAACTGCTGCTGCATCTTTCTTCTTTCCTTCCCTAGCTAGTTAAGGCACCAATACCCAAACCAAAATCTTCTTTGATTTCTCCTTCTCCTTCCCTCTCCCAATCTTTCACTATCCTAAGCTGCCAGAAGCATCTAGCATCAGTTACAGTGGCTGCTTGCTGCTCAGCTCAGGGAATGTTACCAACTCTCACTCCTGACCTATTCTTGCACTTCCTATGCCTCCACTCCATGTTCTGGAACTCTGTAATCTTCATTTAAATGTCAACTTGGTGACTTAGAAATCTCTTCGGATGTTACTATTCAGAATCAGCACCCTTTCCTTACTCTACCCTCCCACCTATGGCCCCACAGCATATGTTCCATACCCACATCACTGCTCTTATTCTGTTGTACTATAGTATTTATGAAGGTGACTGGTCTTGCCCTCACCAGAGCACTCCATGAAGGCAGAAAAAGAGTCTTCATCCATTTTTGTGCCCATATCTTCCCTGGCACATAGTATGCTTCAATTATTGATGAATAATTGAATTTAACAAAGGACAGATATAAGTCAGCTTTAACGTTTGAGAGTCCTTTTAAAAACATTTAAGATATCTGTAGGGACACATATTCAGGAATACCCTTTATTATACAAAAATCCTCTTACATTTAAGAAAACTCTACGTGGAAAAATCAGAAAGAAATTATTCCCTATGGAAATGAATAGTCTCAGAAATGCCTTCAGGTTTGGACACATTTTCTAGCATGCTGCTGATTCAGGCAAGTGTGTATAATAGCTGCTAAATTGCAGGCTATTAGACACTTGGCAGTTCACAGGCTTTAAATGTGGATGGAAACAGAATGGTCAGCTCACAGAAAGCAACCTGAAGTCCACAGATACGCCACCAGAAGCACACCCACCCACAGGCTTTTGGGCTGCTGGAAATGCACTGATCTTCACCTGGGACTGCTGGGGCTGTTGTATAGAGCTTTTGAACATGGAAAGCAGAATAACAGGATTATATACACACACACACACTTCCTGAATAATTAATAACCAAACCTAGTATCTGTTTAATCATTGAAATTGCTGGACTTCTTTCCAATTTCTGACTTCAGAGCCCCTAGTGTTATTATGCATTAGCTATTTTGGTCACTGGCAAACTCTGGGTAGCTGAAAATATATATTCATATACCTTACCACAACAGGCTATTTTGAAATCTCTTCTAAAATATTTGGAAGACATTTTTTTTTGTGGAGATTGGCAGGCTATTGTTTATTTTGCTTTTCCATCTGGTATTCAATTAATATACTAATAACCACTCTAATTTCCTTTGCTATGATATTGATTTTATTTTTCCTTGGGGCATGTTTATTTTCACTTGGGGAATGAAAAATACTGCAGCTCAGAAGCATTAGGTGGAGCTACCACATGTAACAATCCAAATGTTACTGGTCTATAATGGGGGTGTGAATAAATCTAATTCAGATTTCTTCACATGCTCCACATTCTCTTGGAAAGTTAAAGTTTATTGACTTTCTATTATTAATTTTGTGTTTGTAAAATTATGCTAATAAATATGAACAACATTGCAGGGCACAGTTAGAACATCAAAAGTTAGAGGGGTGGTTTATAAAATACTTGCAGATTAATGTATGTCTTATGTGGTTTGTTTCTTCCCTTTTTGCTGGTCCTATATGTTAGCTCTATTGGTCTCTCTGGGAGTCACTGAGCTTTTCCTTGAAGTCCCAGGGGCATTTCACAGTTGTGAAGCTGGGATTTTAATTAGGACTGAGTGAGCAGATAGGAATACTCAAAGAAAAGTCATGACAACTGGAGGTAAATTGGTTAGGAATGTCTCCATTATACTTGAAGAAAAACTTGTTATTAATGGGAAGAGAGTGCAACTGAGAAAACTTTTTCTCTGAAGGTGATGACCATGACTTCTTTTTTGCCTCCCATAGGGCTTTGTTCAGTGCTGAGCAATTATAGGTTCTCATAAATGTGGATTGATAGGTAGAGTTAGCTTGATGCTGTGGTTTCGTTCCTCCTATAAACTGGCCGGAAATTGTTAGGGATTGAATCTCGTCCCCCACAAAAGACGCGTTCAAGTCTTAATCCACATTCCTGTGGGAATGAATTCATTTGTAAATAGGGCCTTTGAAGATTTATTTAAATCAGGCCAAATGGAATCAGGGTGGGCCTTAATCAGGAAGGTTGAAATCCTGGTAAACAGAAAAAATCTACATTTCCTCAAACAACTGAGCAGGAGAAGTAGAAGCCATTCATCAGTGGAAGCCAGAAGTCAGAAGAAGCACCAGAGAACAAAGCAGATCTCACCAGATGACGAGGCAGATATGCAAGCTAAGGAGCACTAAGGATTGTGGCAAGGCAGCACCAGAATGCAATAGATTCCAAGAAAAAGTATGGCTTATCTGTACTTTAAATTGAACTTGGAGCCTCAACATTGTGAGATAATCAAACCCTGTTGCTTAAACCAATCAGTGTGTGATAACTGTCATAGCAGACTTGGCAAATTAAGACAGTGGTATATATCCCAAACCTCTTATGTGGCCAGCCCATTCCACGTCTGAGCCACTGTCACAAGAGAGTTTGAAGTCGATCACTCTGGACATATCCACTGCTGGAAGTAGGCCAGAAATATCACTCCTTTATCCCAGTTTCCTTTCACAAGCCCTTCAAAAACTCTAAGTCACTATTGGGGCTTTCCCTTTGTTTCTGAATTTTAAAATAATGTCTTTATATCAAGTCTTTAAGTCCTTAAGTTTTGTATTTCCTAATCCCTAAACATTCCATAATCCATTAAACATTGTATTTTGTATATTTCTAATGTAAGAAAGACCCAACTATCCAGGATTTTCATATTGCTGTAGGAAATTGTGTATCTGCCAAAACTCAGATGCTTAGTGAATGTCCACAGAATTGAATTAGTTGAACAAGACATCTACTTCCTGTCTTTTTTTTTTTTTTTTAATTTGCATATGGGCAGGAGGCACCAGGGATCGAACTCCAGACCTCCAGCACGGCAGGTCGGAGCTCTGCCTGCTGAGCCACGGCAGCCGCCCTACTTCCTGTCTTTTGATGATTGGATTTCCTCCTCTCTTGAAGAAGATTGGATTTGAAGAGACTGATTGACTCAAAATGCCTCTGTTGGATTTTCAAAATTTATCAAAAAATTCTGCAACGTGACAGGGATGGAGGCACAACTTTGCATATATAATTAACAGCAGTGAATAGTATATTCAAAAAAAAAGGAAGATTTTAGGCTGTATACAATTTACCCCCACATGCACATATGCCCATAGAACTGTACAACACAAAGAGTGAAACCTAATTTAAATATTGGGCTAAAGTAAATAGTATAATTATAATGATATTGTTTCATGCATTGTAACAAAGTTACCACACTAATGCAAAATGTTAATAGGGAAAACTGTGTGTGTGAGATGGGGATATGTGGGAACACTGTAATTTGTGCATGACATTCTGTACAACTGCTCTAATGAAAACAAATAAATATATAAGTATTGTTTAAAAAATGCAACTTCCAATAATAGTGTCTCACACCAACTTCAAATATTGCAATAACTCAATTCAATATAATTCTAACTATCCAGAGTTAGACCCCACAGATTAAGGGCAATT
This sequence comes from Myrmecophaga tridactyla, assembly GCA_004026745.1. Taxonomy (NCBI): domain Eukaryota; kingdom Metazoa; phylum Chordata; class Mammalia; order Pilosa; family Myrmecophagidae; genus Myrmecophaga; species Myrmecophaga tridactyla. The sequence continues at coordinate 70,345 of PVIY010000891.1, forward strand.
CTTTACAAAACTGGCCTTCAGATACAAGTCATAAGTTTTTGGAGACAGGCTACCCACACTTCTGACCATATGCACCTCTAGTGACAAGTTCAGGGGTTCCTACAATCACTCTTAGGTTCAATAATTCTCTAGCATAACTCATAGAACTCACTGAAAGTACTGTACTTATAACATTATTAAAGTAAAACTATACAAAGAAGGAGAAGCCAAAAGAAGAGAAGCATAGAGGAAGGTCTGGAAGGGTCTCAAACACAAGCTCCTGTGAACTCTCCAAGTGGAGTAAGAACATGTTACCCTGCAAACACAGAGCTGTGCCTTATCAATCATGGAAGCTCCTTAGGGCTTTGAGTGTCTGAGTTTATATGGAGTCTCATTATGTAGGTATGATTAATAGAACCAATGTCCCCATGGATGAACTCAATCTCTAGTCCCCCTCCCCTCCAAGGGTTCAGGGAGATGGTTGAGGTGGGCTGAGGTGACCTGGCTAAAAGCTCCAACATTCCAATAGCCTGTTTGGTCTTTCTGGCGTGGACAGCCATACCATAAGGCTTACAGGTGTGATTGGCCCACCATATGTGGTCCTGGGCCCACCATGAAGGATGAAGGATACTTCCATCACAGGAAATCTCAAAGACTCAGAAGTTGCTTTCCCAGGAACTGGGGACAACGACCTGCCAAGTTTTTCATTATACTACACCATTAAACATTTTATTTTGTATATTTCTAATGTAAGGAAATGGTCATCCTTAAATATAAATTGGCTTTTCAAACACAGTCAGAAGTCATTTAGAGACAGTAGAGACAGTTTCACAAGTAAAATGTTTGATAATCTGGGGAATAGCATTTTAAGGTCAAATTAAAATGTGGATATAAAGTAATGAGATCACTTTCTTGCTCATAAACTGATCAGAAATGATGTAGCAATAATGGGGGCTAACATATTTTGAGCACTTATTCAGTACCGAGGGCTTTGCATGCATCATTTTACTTGACCATCATAACCAACGAATAATCTATGCATAATTTTCATTTCCACTTTACAAGTGTGAATATAGAGACTAAGAAACTTTCTCAAAGTGAACAAAAGGGGTAAGGCTGGGATATAAAGTCAGGTGCACCTGGTACAAGACCTGTGGTCTCAAACTCCAAAACTGTCTTCATATAACAAGGTCTGGAGGCATTTTGAGGAATGTCTCAAACAGGCTATTCAAATACAGATGCACTGGCTATAATATCTTGGGCTAAAATTAGTGTGGAATTTAAAGAATCAGTGCATACAGGGCTGCATGAGGTGAAAGTGACATACTATAATTTGGAAGTGTGTACTTAATAAATAAGTGGGGAACTTTTAATGTATTATCTTAGAGACACTGAAGAAGGTAGTTTAATGTTACTCTCATTTTATCAAGGATACCTAAATTAAGATTGTAATAAAATATGGGGAAGAAAGATGAACAGAGTTCTCAAAGTAAAATATGTTCATTATCAGGGTTAAAGAAATAATTGTCACATTTTCAATTTTCTCCTCATTTTCACAGAATCTGATGGGGTAAAGCAGGAATACAGCAGTCAGCATCCAGAAATCGGGGCTTTAGGTTCTATTGTTATTTACAGTATAATTACTCTAAGGGTTTCAGAAACTCTCTGAGTTCAGTTGCATTATCAATGTTAAGTTGTAGGAATCTACATATATGTGTGTTCCAGTGTGTGAAAATGAGAGAGGTAGAGAGAGAAAGGGATGGAGGGAGAGAGCGACAAAGAGACAGTCAATAGCCATGTAACTTGAATGATTGTGTCTATTCTATAAGTCACAGGAGTGCTTCCTTGAATGTAGATTGTCATTTGCAGTTATAAAATTAAAAGACGGTCACTAAATTCATAATGATTCACATACTTTTTTTTTTTTGTATGTGTTTGGTAGGGTCACATTTCATTATTTTTCCATGTGAGTATCCCGTTATTGCAGCACCATTTGTTGAATTTTGTTTATTTGTTTGTTTTTTGGGAAGTGCATGCACCGGGAATAGAACCCGGGTCTCCCACATGTCAGGCGAGAATTCTTCCACTGAACTAGCTTTGTATGCCCCATAATTGATTCAAGTACTTTTAAAATGTATTTAAAAATGAACACTTTTTAAATGGCAGAGAAATTGTTAGTAAAAAATAATCATATGCTATTGAATCTTTGCAGATGAACAGCTTAAAAGGAGAAGAAAGGACACTTAGTTATTAAAAGTATAACTCCAGGCGTATTAAACAAAAAATCTCAGGACATCAAAATACTCCTGGGTTTTTCTGATCGGTTCAAGCCCAGAAAATTTCATTTTAGCAGGCTCAGGATGCTGTCTGCATGTTTTTGTAACTGATCAAGGAAGATAAAAATCTTCCTTTCTGACTCAACCCTTTATTTTAAAAGCAAAACCCCTAGCCTTTGCTGAAAGGTGTAAAAATGAATCCAAAGCAGCCCAGCATTTATTAAAACAAAATAAAACCTTCAGCCGTATGCCACTGGATTCTGATGGCACATCACCAGGAAACCTATTGGTTTTTGGATTTAATTTAAAGGGAGTAAATCAATCCATTGTTGGGCCTACATAATTTCAAGTAGACTACTCTTACTTTCTTTACTCCCGAATTAATTGCTTTTGACAGAATTTACAATTATGTCACTGTATAGCTTTAGATTTAATTGTGTCTTACTAGCTAGTTTGTCAAATAGAATTATATTCTTGATAAAATTTTGAAAGGAAAAGAGAAAGTTATAAAATATTATCCATAATGTGCTCATAATATTTTCTAAAGTTATATATGTATATATAAAAAAGGTAAAGACGTATTAAACCATGTTTTAGTTATTTTAGTAGCTGTGACTGTAGGTGCTTATTTTCCTCTTTGTGTGCTTTTAAAAATTATTTTAAAAATTTCCTACAAGAACAAGTGCTACTTTTGAAAATAGGGAAAAAAAAGAAATCACTAAGTATTATTTTTAAAAGTAATTGCATGAAGTGTGAAAACCCAAAGTAAATACATTAAAAGAGTGTTGAATTCTCAGGCTTGGACTCTTCCTTCCACCTGAAATTCTGCCTGAATAAACTATACACTTCTGGGGAAGATGTGATATTCAATACAAATTATCCAGTTTTGTGTTTTTTTTTTTTTTAATTTAGGTTAATAGAAAGATGACAAAACTTTCTAAAGATGGAGTTCACCACAGCAGACTTTAAGCAATGGGTGCCAAGTCAGCCGACATAGGAGAAGCAATGTTGAAACATTAGAGGAATGCCAGCCCAGGCTGAGCATATTCTGTTTACCTCTGTCAACAGCCAGGTCACCAGGCTCTTCCCTGAAGTTGAACTGTCATTTCACCTGGCTACTCCTCAATTCTGCTTTGAAGGGTTGATTTCAAATAGATGAAGTGTGGAAGACAGCTAAGACTTGTTTTTAATAGTCCAAGGGGAGAGCTAGAACCAATGGGGGCACATCTAAGTTTAGGTAAAGAAGAATACTGTGACAGTTGTGGTCAAAATCTTTCCCCTGTGGAGAAAGTAAGATATCAGTGAGAGTATGATCCAGCTGAGGGAGATAGAAGGAATCTCTCCACCAAAGTGGGGTGTAATGGCTTGGTTCTGGTGTCAACTTGGCCAAATGATGATGTCCAGTGGTCTGGTCAGGCAAGCACTGGCCTGACCATTGCTGTAAGGATATTCATGACTGGTTGATAAATTAGAAGGCTGGTATATTAAATCATCAGTCAGTTGATTGCATCTGTGACTGAAATCTGGGATCAACTAAGCCATGTCTTCCACAATCAGCTAATTCAATCAGTTGAAGGCTTTTAAGGAAGAAGAGACTCCTTCACTGCTTCTTTAGCCAGCAAGCCTCTCCTGTGGCGTTTGTCTAGACCTTTCATCAGAGCTGCCAGCTTCATAGCCTGCTCTATGAATTTTTGACAATTCCATTTCCACGGTTGTCTAACACACCTTTATAATCTCATATTTACAGATATCTCCTGTTGGTTCTGTTTCTCTAGAGAACCCTGACTAATACATAGGGTAACAATGAAATCAAGGTGTTCTAGTTTGTTAGCTGCCAGAATGCAATATAACAGAAATGGAATGGTTTTTGAAAAGGGGAATTTAATAAGTTGCTAGTTTACAGTTCTAAGGCCAAGAAAATGTCCCAATTAAAACAAGTCTATAGAAACGTTCACTCTAAGGAGGGAAAGATACCTTGGTTCAAGAAGGCTGATGAAGTTCAGGGTTTCTCTCTCAAGTGGAAAGGCACATGGCGAACACAGTCAGAGTTTCTCTCTCATCTGGAAAGGCACGTGGTGAATATGGCATCATCTGCTAGCTTCTTCTCCTAGCTTCCTGTTTCATGAAGCTCCCTGGGAGGCAGTTTCCTTCTTCATCTTCAAAGGTTGCCGGCTGGTGGACTCTGCTTCTCATAGCTGTTGTTCTGCTCTGCTCTCTCTGAATCTCTCTCTTTCTCCAAACTGTTTCCTCTTTTATAGGATTCCAGTAAAGTAATCAAGACCCACCCAAATGGGTGGAGACACGTCTCCACCTAATCCAGTTTAACAACCATTCTTGATTAAATCACATCTCCAGGGAGATGTTCTAATTACAATTTCAAACATACAGTACTGAATAGAGATTAGAAGAAATGGCTGCCTTTACAAAATGGGATTAGGATTAAAACATGGCTTTTCTAGGGTACACATATCCTTTCAAACCAGCACACAAGTGACTATGAAGAATAGATAGCTAGGCAGGAAAGAAATCTGGTAAGAAAGAGTGAGGAGCTATCCCTACAGTACAGCCAGAAGCAGATATCAGGAGGTGGGGCACTAACTCAGCATACACAAGGATGGGATGCATTAAAATGGCAAGGACAAGAAAAAAGACTTTCCAAAATGGGATTGGAAGGTGAAGTCATTAGGAAATGTTCAAGGGAATGCAAGCATCAGGTGGGCATGTAGACTTGAGGATATTTTAAGATCCCTTTAAACTCAGAGCTTAACATTCTATGCTAGGTTGGTGGGGCTAAAACTCATTTAAAAAATACTCTGCAGACTACGAGTTGTGTAAATCCTGAGTTTTCCATATACTTTCAATCTAAATTATTTTCATTCTCGTAAATATCATATTCCTATCTGTCAACTTATGAATACTACTCTACCTTAGAAATCATAGACACTGTAACATGGCATGCCTTGCCAGTCTGCTTAGTTTTAAAATCACTGCTCCGTAGGTAGATTTGCGGGTGATAGTTCCAGAGAGCTTTGGATCTTCTCTCCCATCTTTAAATACAGGAATTAGGAAGAGAACATTAGGTTCTTTTCCCCTGTTCAACTCAGTACATCTCTTTGTTCTTTCTTCTTCTATACAAATATTTACATAATGAGGAAAGCACATTTTTAAACTGCTTATCTCTCTATTGTAGATTGTGTAAATGATTCCCATTTTTTCATTTCTCCCTGCCTCCCTGCATCCAGACTCTTTGCCATGTGACACTGCAGTCCTTCCCACTAGAGGTAGAGTATATTTCCCTATGTCATTGATGATGGACTTTATTTTGCCCATGGTACATGGGCAGAGATGACAGTGAGTCAGTTCTAAGTCTAGGCCTTAAGATGCATCACATGTTCCCACTTGCACCTTCTTCACTTCTCCTAGTGCCATGAAAAAAACATGCTCCAGGTAGCCCACTGGTCAAGGAAGGTGAAAGACTTGTAAAGCAGAACAGTCCTAACCTACAGGTTATAACCAAGCCCACCCAAACCAAGATTAAGCCAACCCATAGCTGTGTAAGTAAAAATAAATAATAACCAATATTTTAAGCTACTGGTTTGTTATATACAATGTTTGTAACAAAAACTGACGGACCGATGTACTCCTGAACACACCAGCTCTGCCAGACTTTTTTTTTTTTTTTTTTTGCATGGGCAGGCACCGGGAATCAAACCCGGGTGTCCAGCATGGCAGGAGAGAACTCTGCTTCCTGAGCCCTGTGGCCTGCCCTTTGTCATACTTTTAATCAGTGGAGTAATGGCGAATGGTGAACTCATTTATCACCTGTGAAGAGTGTAATGATTAAGAGTTCAGCTTTTGGAGTCAAGTGACTCTGTATTGGAATCCCAGCACCGACACACCATTCCTTTTTACTTCTTCGCCTCAGTGCATTCCTCTATTAGATGGGGTTAATAAGATGCCCTACTTCTTGAGATTACCATGGGGGCTGATGAGATAATGCACTTTAATGTGCTCAGCACAGTGTTTGGTATACAGTAAGAGCACAGTAATTGTCAACTGTTATTGAGGTTTGCCTTGAGTAAACACAGAATGGCCAACTAAGTATGTCTGTAGAGCTGTGGATAATTGAAATATGAATAAGTTCATGGGGCTGGAACTATACAAAACAACATGTGCTCTCACACCGAACTCAATCAGAATGAATCAATAATGAGAGAGAAAAAAGCATGATGTGAAAGGGATTAAAGGAGAATGTACATCAGTATTTTTTGAGATCAGTACTATGACATTGCTACTACAGCAACAGCTCGACCCAGCCAATCCACAGGGTTCACCTGAAAATGGGAGAGAAAAGGACAATTTATTCTAGAATCCATTATTATTTATCATAGCATGATGAGGAAAACGAACAGATGGCCAATTATTTCTGCAACTGCAATAAATGAAGTGTTGCTGTTGGGGGGTGGGTGGCTTAGATCAGCTGTCCTGCTTGTAGACTGATGGGAAAGTCAAATGAAAACTCTGATATGATTGGGACCATCAACAACCAACATCCCACAATCTGTTTCTGGTTCACATAAATATTGTAATTCTTCTTTTGCAATAAATTCTGTTTACTGATTTATCAAGGGCATCTGTGCTTTAAACAAAGGTTCAATCTCTTTCTGTCAATTTGTTTTTCCTAATTAATTTTTGTGGCAGTTAAATGAGATAATGCATGAGAAAAGAGTTTTTCAAAGTGTAAAAAAGTGTACCTTCTGGTTAATTTAATTTAATTTCGTTTAAAATGAATTGTGCAGGAAATTAAACATGCCTATATCTCCCATTATGGCAAATTGTAAGATGTCAAGTCTGGAGTTATATATAAGTCGGTGAAAATTGAGGAAAAATAGCAGCTGGTGCGGGGAGCAGAGGAGCTGGGAGTGGGGCAATAGCCTTTCCTTCCAGAACAACTAGCTGAGGAGGGCAGGTTAAGGAAAATCACTTTTTTAGAAGTTTTCTCTCTCAAGTATATTTCTGTCTGAAGGAATGATCAACTGTCCTTCTTTTTGTTACTGAATCAAAAGAAAATATAACTTGTCATTTGTACACCAAATGATTCCTATTATTACTGCAGCTTCAATTTCTGTTTGCAGAGCTGCCTTAAAGCCATCTTAACGATTCAGTCACTAACAAATAACCGAATCTCAGAGCACCCTCTCTTCTCATTTTCTCTGACCCCTCACCAGCACTTTCCATGCCTTATCATAGATCACATGCAGTTCTGGGAGAAGTGGCATGGGGAAAAAAAATCACCTTGGAAAATATTACTTCTTGTGGTGCCTTAGGGAGATGGGAAACAGTCACGGTCACAGGTAAGTTTATTGGTTAAGAACATGGACTTTGGGAATCATTTCCTTCTAGTTCTTTGATCTAGAGCAATTTGGGTCCCTGAGCCACTAAAAATAGAGTAATAATACCACCTAATTGTTGGCTACGTTGTGACGACTAAGTAAGATAATTCATGAAAAGAATTTAGCCCACTGCTTCACAGACTGCGTTCACTTAACTTTAACCATTATTGCAGTCACTCCCTGGTGAGGAAGAGAGCAGGTATCTAGAATGAATGGTGTCTGGGGACTAGGGAAGGCAGGAATAATTTTGAGCTGAAACAAAGCAAGGACCAAAAATCTCATTAATTTAAACTAATTCAGATTTCTTGAAATTGAATAGCTAGGTTTTCTTTTGTATTATAAAAGTGAATGCCAAATAAATTAATAGCATGGAGAAGATTATAGAGAGAATGATTAAGCGAGTGGGGAAAAGTACTGTTTTTAAGGACATTAGAAAAATTTACTATGATAGCATTAACAGGTTCATTATATACTAGTCTTATTTATTTGATGGTGCAGTCTAAAGATATCTATTGAACAAAACGACCAGGCTAATTTCACTGCATACATTTAAAAAAGACAAAATTGTCTTTATAATCCTTCAGCCCAGGGCATCTTTTCACCAATTCACTGATTTTAGTGGTAAATGTGCCATCTTGTATAACTGAATTATAGGAAATAGCAATTTCCAGCCCTTGCCACAGATCAAAAGAAATCATTGTCAGATAATATTGTCAGTGGTCACACACAGTGTCTGTGTGAAACCTTATGAAGTAATTTTGACAAACTGTGTCCTATTATATCCCATGCAAATAATTTTCAAATACATAGAAGACCACAAGTATTAGTTGGGCCCGCCAAGCAAATCATCTCCACATCCACTCATTACAAGAAAACGGGTACTCATCTTTGGTGTCAGATTACTGCTGCTATGCCAGAAAAATGCAATCTGATCTGGACTGGCCTACCCAGTCATCTTCTGCCCAAAACCTTTAGCAGTCATGGAGAGGTGTCGCCCTGAAAGGCGTTCATGAGCCTGCCTGTCTGGGGAGAGCTCTCTGAACTGGTGCCTGTGTCTCGCTGCTTGGTATATTCCAAAACAACAGTAAATCACAGCAAAATCCTCCCTACCAAGAGGGATTCCAGTTGCTCGGGCAGGGGGTGTAAAGTGCCCAGGCCTTGGTCACAAGGAGGAAAAGGTCAGGAATGTCTTAATTTCTCAGTCAGGCCTTTAACAGTCTTTGGAACATAGTTATTGTAGTATAACATTTGGGAAATCTCTTCACTTCTGCTGTGAAAATATGCCGCCCCTTTTCTGCCAGAAATATATGTTCAAGGCCTTCCAAAGAAGAATTGAGGATTACAAAGATTCTTTCTTAGGAACTCTTTTATCCCTCACATAGTTCCTTTGAACTAGAGGATAAATTTGAGACAGTTAAAGAAGGAGGTAGATAAAATAGAGACAGGAAAGATAGCAAGGATTAGGCAGCAGTGTTCAAATACAATTTTAAACTCTGAGTTCTTAGATGTTAGATGCTACAGGGCATTATATAGTTTTTTCCTCCTCCTTCTTCTTCTCTAAAATATTGGAGATGATTTTTGTCTAGATTATTCTATGGGGGAAAATACCCCTATAGCCAGTTTAGAGGAAAAGAGCGTGGGTCTAAAGATACCAGAAATAAAGCCCTAAATCAAGGATCCTTAGGTTTTCTGGCTTAGCTCATGCCATATATATTGTGTCGTTTGCAGTTACCATGCCGTTTACATTTGTAGGCAATCTTTAAGAAGTTTATGTGTTCAAATATGATCGACTATTCTCAGAATTTAAAAATAAAAAGCAACAACAAAAAGACAAGTAGCTGTGGCTCCACTGTAGTAAAATACTTTGGGAAACTTATTCTAAACATGATCCTATCTGTTTCAGCAAGTTTAATTTGCAAAAACCCTACTGTGTTGACAAAATATATAACAATCAAGTGAAGGTCACTCCACTGGTTAAAGCCCTGGATACTCATTGAGCTATATCAATTCATTTTAAAATTTGGAAATTAAAGTATGTAAGTTTACGATTGTACAGACGGGAAGTCATAACCTAAGGGCCAAGAGGCTGAATGCAACCTACAAATATGTTTGGCTCAGACTGCGCGGTGTTAAACTTTTTCTTTTGAGAAGCATTTAAAAATTGGCAGTTTTCACACAGAATCCACATTTCTGGCTTCTCCTGCAAAACTGACTATAGTCCCACATGGAAAAATCCACAAGAAACTTCAGAAAGAATATATGCTTTTGGTATGCCATAGCTCCCACTGTTTCCTATGCTATGGCATCCACCCAAGGCACTAATTCATGTTACCTGCAGGGCCAGAGCAGCATTGAATGTATGACTTCTAAGGCAAATGCTCCATAAAGAGACGAAAAAATTAACTTCTCAGTGAAGTTACTTTCTGCATTTTTTATCCTATCTTAACAGACACACACACACACACACATATCCATACTCACAACCATTTTAAGGTACTGAAATGGTAATTAAGAGATAGATTTGTGTTCCAAGGCCTGGCTCTGTCAGTAAACCAGTTGCATGATTTAGAAAATTTTCTGTTCTTTTTCAAGGTCCAAGAGACTCATTTATTGAATAGACCTCGACAGCTTGTAAACTGTCTTAAATTCCCTCCCAATCTAATATTCTATCTTATTTAGAAAACTTATTTTGGGACCTCAATGATCAAATGTTATTGTTTATACTACGAAAGTCATAGGATAATAGAATTAAACTGAATACAAAATTAGGGTCTAGTCATTTTATAGATTAAAAAACTGATGGTTGGTGGATTCATGTAAATAAATTTTTAAAATGTGATAACTGCAAACAGAGGTATGTTCAAAGTGCTGTTAGTTCAGAGGCAAAAACAGACATAATCTGTTTTATTAAAAGTTGCCCCTTTCTCCATCCTGCTGTTTTACCTCTAGGGGGATATTCTGTGAGCCACATGACTGGGATGAAATCTCAATGTGACCCCACCCAAACAATTGACCCAATTATCCAATCTGGAATAGGGTAGGCTAGAGGTTCAAAATTAATATTTCTCCAATTTGCATTGTTTTCAGCATTGTATTATTTGAGCCTATGTACTTCTTCACTACTGGGTAGTAGTAAATCTTGAAGAGCAGGCATTGCCTTAACTGGTGATTTGCACAAATGGGCATTCAGAAAATGTTGCTATATCAAAAGAGAAACTTCCAGATTTGTAAACCATACAGATATTTTCAGACTGAGCCAAACAATTAAAAACACAACAAATAAATGGGCATGAGAGCCAAAGACATTGACTGGCTATGTACTAAGTAATACATCTCATTTCTCTGCTTAGCAGTTGAATTTACCAAATATGGACTGTGTATCTACTGTGTTTAAAATATATGCCAAATGCTATAGGGCAGAAGTTCCAAACCTGGCTAATGATCAATATCACCTGAAGAGGTTTATAAAGGTACAGATTCTGACTTCCTGTCCTTGGAGATTCTGATAGGATATATCTGGGCTTAGGTGCCTGAACATTTTTTGTTTGCTTGTTTTAAGTTCTCCAACTGATTCTGATCATTAGTCAGGCTTGGAAAATATTCCTTAAATATTATGTAGGTGGAGGCTATAACTGCTAATGACACTCTTCATTTTGAGCTATGTGTTTCAAACTATAGGACCTTAGCTACTCATTTTCAGAAGGGAGTACAAAGTAGCTGCTAATTTTCAAAGACTAATCACAAATTTAGTGTTATCTATAAAGTTTGGAATCTGTGGGTAAAAAGGTATGAGAAAATGAACTTACATGAAATATCAAATATTATCTATCTCTGAAGGGAGAGATAAACTACCATTTTTTTCTCATCAAGATAATTCAGGAACTTCAGTAGCAGTAATTAAAGAGCACTGTACCTTATCTCTTGACAAAAATACACGATTACCATGGCAATCATTGAGATGGGACAAAATGTCTCCGTGGAGGTGGAGAATAGAACCGAGCATCAGTTGAGAAAGAAGGTTTTTAACTACCCAACAAGGGGCACTTTTTGCTATATTCATATAAGCTTAGGTGGTTTTAGCTAGGAATTCAAATTAAGTAATTTAGAATGCTTGGCATAGTAGCAGCCCACTATAACCACCCATGTGTGGGTTTTGTCTATTCATAATAACTTGTTGAATATTTTAATTAAATCTTCTGGTTAAGAAATTCAAACCAGTTTTGGCATGTAAAACAAAACAAAACAAAAAGGAATGAAAGCTGCTGAAATGTACTTCCTTTAAAATAATAATAATAATTATAACAGCAGCAACTTTCATCTAATGGGAAGTTACTATAACAAATTCTCTACACATTATATGTCATTCATTCCTCACAGCAGTACCATGAAAGCATGTATTATTGTCCCATTTTATAGGAGAGGAAATTCAGTTTTAGAGAGGAATTAAATAATTTATTCACTTTCACATAGCTAGCAAATGGTGGAACTTGGCTCTTTCAAGAATCTTGACCTGCAAAATAAGAACGAAATTTATACTGCAATATATATAACCTGAGGTCTTTCTATCTCAGTCTTCTCTGACACCAGACCCTCTTAGGAGAAACAAGATGACTGATTCTCTGAATTGCACTGCATTGCCCTCAAAGGTTAATGATGTACAATCTTATCAGTACCTTAACTTATCAGTACCTTAACTTACTCTCCAATTTCTTTAATTTATTGGTACTTCTTGCCTATGCATTCATGCAGCAAGCATTACAATATGCATACCATTTGCCAGGCACTGTACTGGTAACCAGAGATACAAAGGTAAAACCAGAAAAAGACAGCCTTTGTACCAAAAGAGCTCATACTCTAGAGTAAAGTAAATGGATTATTTCAATATAATATGTACGAGTTGCACAAAAAAAAGGTGTTTGCAAAGGTGGGAGCAGTCAGGTAAGAATTCATAGAAGCAATGCTGTGAACTGGATCTAGGAGTGAATAGGATTGGGTAGGGAGATGGTAGGATGGCACTTTGAGGGAACCACATCTACAGAGATATGCAGTCATAAATGACTTGATGTGGTGAGTCTGCAATAATTCTTGTGGGTTTGAGTTTACTGGGCAAGGGAAAGAGAGGAGGAAATAGAGATTGGAGATGTATGAAGCAACCAGGGGCTATCCATTACTATTACTACAACCATTTTTTATAAATTCACTACTAACCATAGCTCTAGCATTGTGTCAAATGTTTTACATTCTTTCATGAGGAAGTTTACAAGTTGAAGAAATTGTAGCTCAGAAAGATGACAATATTGTTCTAGATCAAATAGTTTAGATAGAGGTAGAATTTGAGCCCAAATCTGATTTGTCTCCATGCTTGCATTCTTCTCTATATACCACACATAGGTGTTAGGAGATTATTCCCCTATCACCAATGAGAAATTATTTGGGATTTCAAACTGCCATGTAATGTGATCGAATTTGTATTTTAGAAGGATCTGACAGTAATTTAGAAGATGCATTGAGAGAATGATAGGACTTGGAGACCAATGAAGAAGTGACTACAGTGGACCAGGTGAGAAAAAATGAGAACCCAAGTCAGTGGTTCTGTTCATTTGAATCACATGGGATGCTTTAAAAACTATGCTTGGGTCCCACTCCCAGAGATTCTGTTTCAATTTGTCTGTAATGTGGCCAAGGCACTGAGATTTTTAAAGATCTCCACATGATTCTAATATAGAGCCAGTGTTGAGAATCATTGGAATCGGGGATGAATCCTAGGTTTCTGTTTTAGGAGATTGGCAAGATGGTAGATCTAGTAGCCAGGATGAGAAATGTCAGAGTAAGGGAAGATCTATAATCTTTCAAAGTAATGGAATATAGAACAGAATAACTATGTAGAATAATGTAATGAATTTTAAAGACATCTGTGATAGAGTCTAGATTCCAAAGTAATACTAAACAAAAGTAACTGAATTGGTATCAACTTTGAGCAAAAGTGAGAAAATATGTTTTTAAGTCTTTTGAAACTGAGCCCTATCCCATTATCTCCTATTCCTAGTGTTGAAAGCCACCACTTTACCTTCTCTTCCAAGCAGTCTCATCATTCCTGGCACCAGTAAGGATCGGGGAGTGTGGTGGATGTTGATGGTGGGTGATTCCCAACTGCCACAACCTTAGGAATCTCAACTGAGGAAGAAGAGTTTGCTCACAAACACTGTTGAGGGAATGGACACCACTATCTCATAGGCGAGAACCAATCCTAGAAGATGAGAAGAGTAAGCAACCACCTGAATCAGCTAATACTGACTTATTTACATCCACCAGTAACCAGGTCGGCGGGAGAAACCACTTGGTTCTAGCACAGTGGTTCTCATCCTGCCTGTACACAGGATTCCCTAGAATTTTTTTTTTTTTTTAATCTGGGTCCAACTCATGCAAACTTTCATTTTAAGTGGTCTGTAATGCAAACTGAACACTGGAATGTTTTTTAGGCTCCCAGCTGATGCTAATATGAAGCCCACAGTAAGAACCATTGTTGTAGATCTTTATGCACTTCTTAATAGATTGAACTCAAGTTAAAGGTAGGTCTTCATAGGTTTATTTAGAACAGCCAGAGAATGGCCTCCTCTTATGAAAGGATTTTTTAACACATTTGTTAACACTTTTGCAAGGAATGTATTCTTAGTGGTCAAAAGTTCATAAGCAAACTCTCAGATAACAGTGCCAAATATGTTTTATGACTTCTCAGACAGAAACTGTCTGCATTCTTGCTCATTATAACAGCCAGAGTATACTCAGGGAAAGAGACCCATGCCAAATAATATAGCGAAAGGAATTTAATATAGGACACAAGTTTAAAAATGTTGGAAGAGCTGAAAGGGAAAACTGGCTGGCCAGAGATAGGACAAAAATGAACAAGCTACTCCCAATGAAACTGGAGGGACACAGGTGGAAACTTTGTTACCAGAACCCAGAGCCTTGGCTAAACTTGTGAAATAGAGCCTTGAGGGAGCAGCTATCTGACAGGAGGTAAATTTACAGGGAAGATGCTGTCACTGCTGAAGATGCTTTCCAAAGCTGAGAAAAAGTGGAAGAGGGACCTTAGCTTCTTCTCTGTCTGCTCTCAATCTCCAAGCTGTGCCTCCCATTGGCTGAACCTGGCAAGAAGCTAGTTGGTAAAGGATCCTAGGATGTGTACTCTGCCAGGTTTAGCACTCTGCAATACATTGTGGAGCTTGAGGTTGGGGGATGGATTGGAGAGCAAACAGAAAAATGACCAATGTTAGATACATCCTAGATTCTTGTTGTAGAATCATTCCATACCTGCTATTTAGTATGCATGGGATAGAACAAAGCAGTTGGGAAATTCCAAGAGTTTTCCTTTTCTTTCTTTTTATTCCATTTATATATAAACAATCATTATAGAGATGTACATTGATAATTGTTCTGATGGTAACTGCTCTTCAGCTGAGAAGCTCATGCTTGCAGGATCAATTCCTGTATAAGTATGTGAAAAACCTTTTGGACATGCATAAAAGGAAAACCAGATAGGGGTAACACAAAGGAGGGACCTTTGGATAGGTGTAGTGTGCTGGTTTGAAAGTGTTGTGTACACAGAAAAGTCATGCCTTTTAATCCTAATTCAATATTGTAGGACGGAAACCTCTTGATTAGATTATCTCCATGATAATGTGGAGCTCCCAGTCACGGGCATGGTTTTTTGATAAGATTATCTCCATAAAGATGTGGTATGTCCAATTGTGGGTGTGGCTTTTGGTTAGATGGAGATGTGACTCTGCCCATTCGGGGAATAAGCAAGCTAATTTTTGATTAGCTAATTGGAGCCCTTCAAAAGAGGAAGCATTTTGGAAAAAGCTCAGAGCCGATGCAGACACTTGGAGAACAGTTGCTTCAGAACTAACAGAGACATGGATGTGTGGAGATACTTGGAATGCCAAAAGAGAGAGCAGATGCCTAGACACATGCTAACAGCCAGCAGCCATTGCCGCGTGCCTTCCCTTGCGATGCTAAGCAAGCCAGAACAGAGTTGTGTTCTGGAGGAGTTAAATGAATGCAGATGCTTAGAGAGCAAACCACCAGCATCAGAAGTTGTAAGCAATGGAACTGTGAACAAAGACTAGCAGATGTCAGCAATGTACGTTCCCAGCTGACAGAGGTGCTCTAGATAGCATCACCCTTTCTTGAGTACAGGTCACCTCTTGTTGTGCCTAATTTGGATTTTCATGGCTTTAGAAGTTTGAACTTGTAACATCATAAAGTCCTTTTATAAAGTCATTCCATTTCTGGTATATTGCATTTCTATAGCTTCAGCAAACTAATACATGTAGTGTCAGTGTACAGAATTTCCCTGAAACTGAACTGTTAGTAGTAGGGGAAGTGTAACAGCTGCAATGAGGTTGCTATTTTTTAGAACAGTCAATTTTAGAGGTAGGAATATAAAAGAAGTTTTTTTTTTTCAGTGAAAAACTACCTTAGCTTCTTGGATGTGAAAAAGTTAAGAGTGGGGTTGTCTTCATGTAAACCCACCATGGGCTTCAATCTAGGACCGACTTTGTACCTCTTGATGGTCAAACAAAACTGCTCAGTAAGTGTGGTGGTTTGAAACTGTATGTACCCAGAAAAGCATATTCTTAAAGTTAATCCATTCCTGTGGATGTGGACCCATTGTAAATAGATGCCATTTTAAATTTATGTTGTTAAATGTTTTGTCCAATTGATTTCTGAAAACTGCCTTTCATCATTTACCTACTTATATACTTGGGGGAGTAACAAAGGAAAGTACCAGAATTGTGCACTAAAGAATTTTCTGATTTATTTTACTACCTGACCTATGATATGTGTACTTCTATCACTGGCAATTGAAATAGACGAAAATGAAATCACCCGAAAATGAAATCATTCAGAAATTTCTATGTAACTGAACTGAATCAGCTTTCCTACAAGGATAGTTTTCTCTATCTGGAAATTTACATATTTATATAAAACTCATAGCCATTTTTATCTTTGCTCTCTCCTTTAACTCCTCACATGGTTCCAATGAGAAAGTCTGTAATTCAGTGCTGAAATTAGGCCATTGCATGTACTTCCTTCTATAAATGTGATGTTGTAATAAAGGGAGTGGTTTGTTGTCCTTGACAATCTCATTTGGCTCCAGCACAGTTCTTCTCTGAGATAATTCTCTTTTTACCTAGTTATAGTCCAAATGTATTCAAACCATATTAGATTTCTCTACTCAAAATTATGCAAAGAACCAGACCTTTACTTTCCACAATATCTTATAGTTTGTATTAAATTAACATCGTTCTTGAATTTTGGATCTGTTTTCAGTTTAAATTTGCTTCCCCACAGATTTCAAAGTCTATTTCTTCTTAAAACACTATGTCAGCTTGAATATATTCAAACATTATGTGGCCAATTTCACCCCACTTTAGTTTACTCCCCCAAATCTTCTCATTATTTCTTATACTTCTTTATTATTATTATTTTTTAACCTTCCTCTGACAGTGGTTCAGGGAGTTCAACCACAGAGTAATATCTTGAAGACTGGGAGCTTGTTTTCACTGAACCTTTTCTAAACAGTTAAATGACTAAGAAATTATTCAGCCCAATCTAAATTATAATCATTTACAGTGTAATGGTAAACCAAAGAACTGTGAGCAGCCACTGATTCATATTACACTAAATAGTATTAGGAATTCATTAGGTAGCAGCAGACATTGTTAAACACATGAATAATTTCCAAATGACTACCCTTTCAGAACCATGGACAGCTACATCCAGGCTTTCCCTGATCTTGAAAGTTGGGATTAGGAACCAAAAATATAAGGAGTTTTGATTACATAGCTATGCTTTGTGTTTTAACGTTTAAAACATCCTAGATGTCCCTTAAGGAGGTTTATTAAGGCAATTTGTTACACTTACATTGAGGTCTAAGCTATTCTTTTAGAAAGCTTGACTAGAAGCCTACAGTAGGATTTGACTAACAGTAGCTTGACCAAGAAGTGGCCCTTGGCTTTGACCCAGTAACAGTAAATTTTGAGTCTTAGTAACTTAGTGTAATAGAATAGTATGACTATGTACAATTTATGTGAGCACATTAGAAAAACTAGAGAGAGGAAGACATGAGAAAAAGTGGAAAAGGTGAAAAATGAGCAAGTAATCTTGAAGAGGGAAATAGATATTTGTGGTCAATTAGATCTAGAATGTTGTGAGAACCAGTGAAAGCAAAGAAAAAAGAAAAACATAGTTACAGTAATTTGCAAAAAATGTTATTTTACCTCTGTCACAATTTCCTATACAGCATTTATTAGGTCCTTCTATGGTTTCATGACAAAGAGTTTTCATTGCCCAAGGTATAAATGTGAGCACAGGGATTGGATTAAATTCTTGCATATTCTATTCTTTTTAATATTGGTTTCTATTACCCACCCTCTCACCCCCAAATAATCATCTCTCCCACTGGCCAACCACCCCACTGTCATTATATTCCTGGTGGTTTTGTAACTGGGAATGTTCCTTTGGAACAGAAATAAGACTAATTGGCTACTTTGGCAATCACTTAGCCCTCAGTCTAGCAGGAAGGGTTGGTTTTTGGCAGGAAAGATAATTAAGTACTCAAATTTCCAAGCTGTCAGCTAACAGATGTATGTTCAAATAGGAGAACAAAGAACCTTCTGGAACAAAGTTGAGAGCTCTGTATATTGTCACTTGGAAGAGAAATTGTTTTGGCTCAAAAGCAATTGCTCAACCCTATGTGTTCTGAAGCTCCTGCACCAGTCCCCTCACTTCACCTCTCCATCCCCATGCCTTCAGCCTGCTGAGAAAATGTGACTCTAAAGGAGACACATATGGCAAAAAATTCAAATTTTCACCCCTTACCACATGCCTGTGAATCTTTATCATTGAGCTAATTACATTAGACAGCATCAAATGCTCCCCACTTGGTCTTCCATTGTGGCTATGTTATAATCCTACAGTAGGTAGGCCAGACTCAGGTAGACCTCTGAAATATCTTCTGGTCCCAGTCATGGCAAGAGTCCAGCATTTTCCACACAAAGATCCAACAACCTGTCTCTTGGCTTGCTATAATCCCCTTTTTCAGTATCTTTTGCCATCTTGGTGTCGGGGAGGAACATAAAAGACTGGTATGGCTTGAAATGTCTCTAGATATTGTTTTCAGCAAATTTATATATGCTGTTCGTGAACTTTTTCTATTTAGTAAAATTGCACCTTCAAGTATTATCTACATTGTGACCACTTCTCACCAAATTTATCTTTCTCTAGTCCAAATCACCATTAAATCTCACTATATTAATGACTTAGCCTCCTAACTAATTTCTGGACTCCACTTTTGTTCCACTTCAATCTAATCTCAACTCAGCATCCAAGGTACTCCTGTCACATCACACCTCCTCTAAAATACCAGCAATGGCTTCTCAGCACACTCAAGTCCTTACACTTATTTTGATGCTCTCTATAACCTTGTCTTCTTTCAAAAGTCTGATTTCAACTCCATTTTCTCCCTCTTGGTCACTCTGCTTCAGCCACAATGGCTTTACTGACTTACTAGGCATGTTCCTACCACTGGGTCTTTGTACTAGCTGCTTTTTGGCTTAACAAACACTTCCCCAAGATAGTCACATGTCTCACTTCCTCTCTTCCTACCCTGTAAGCTCCCTATCCTGTTTCCCAGCTTATTGTTCTCCTTACATTCATCATTATGTATTTCATTTATTTGTATTGTTTATTGTCTCTCCTGGGAGAATTTAAGCTCCATTTCCTCCTGATTTCTAGATATTTGCCCTGTGAATCCTGTAGACTTTCAGCTTGATATCTTTGCATTAGAACTATTATTAGAAACATTCTTCTCCCATGTCCAACTTCAATAGCTCAAACAAATATTAAAATTATAAAAATAATTTATACCAGTAGGGGAAGGGGAAATATTCTAAGAAAACTGGAGACTAGGTTTTCACTAGGCAGGTCTGTTTAATAGGTAAAGGAATGCAGACTAACAGAAGGTAGGAACATTATTTTATGCAGAAAAGATTAGAAAGACATTCTAGCCAGAACAGATTAATTCCAGGCCCCTGCCATGAAAACAGGGAAAACAGACCAGTTTCTCCCAATTCCGATCAAATTCTCAATAATGGCATAATTCTTGGAAAATCTCAGACTTCCTGGTTTTTGGATATCTCCTGTCTGACTGGGTCTGCTTTTCTGCATGTCATTACATTCTTATCTCTCTAGAAATGTGGTTGAAGGCAATCTTAAATTAAGTAGGAAGAATGTCCTTCACTTAGGGCTCCAGACCTTTGGAGATTAAATGGACTTTTATTGGAACAGTTATGCAATCAACCATCCCCTGTGGCTTCTTGTGAGGCTTTTTCTAGGAAAATGGATAAACCAACATGGCCCTTTTTGGACTTTTCCCAATTTGGGGAATAATTCCATGCCCAGTTAGCATAGAAGTGTGCTGTTTCAACTCCTACTTACAAATAAAATTAAGATTGCAAGTACTTTTACTTCAGTCAAAAGCTCAAACTAGCTGGGATGGAGAGATTTCCCTCAAACACAGTACCTTGGGTTACAATAGTGAGCTTCATTTATTTTGCTCACCATCCTTTCTGATATTCTTAAAAAATCATTTATCTCCTTAGAGAATTTTTTTGTTTTCAGGGAAAAAAATTGTCATAATATTAAATAGTTACAAAGGATTTAATTCCAGGTGCATTGTTAACATTTACAAATATTGACATTTTAAATGACACCATTACAAATTCTTCTAAATGTATCAGAGAAATCTAAATGCCATAATTTTATTATCCTCCAAAATTCATTTAAAATATATTAATAAGGGCGGGCCACAGTGGCTCAGCAGGCAGGAATGCTTGCCTGCGATGCCAGAGGACCCAGGTTTGATTCCCGGTGCCTGCCCATGTAAAAAAAAAAGAAAAAAAAACATATTAATAAGTTCTTCCTTAACGTTGAGAAAATTTCCATCTTTCCTCTTTCTTTCTGAACTCCTATGTTGTTCTCTGCTATCCTCCTTAGATATTTGTCCTTTTAAAATATATATTGATCTAAAACAATATTTGTTGATCATCCTATCCTGCTTATCTGTTACAAAATATGTATCAAGTTTAAAGTCATACTTTTTTATTTTCTATAATCATGAGACTAAATATTATCAGTTTTCTTTTGGACTGAGTAACCACTATAATTATTAGTAGCACAATATTGATCAAAACACCATAAATATATTAAAAGTTTTGATGAATTAAATGTTAAGAGTAAAATTTCATGGAAAAGGCTTCTCCAAATGAGATGAATAATGATCAAACTTTCCCAAAGCTTTTAATAAAACAGAAAAGTATTTACTGCTAAAAACTTACAAATTTTTTATATTTTATGTGTTAATAATAAAGTAGAAAACAATTTTTTAATAAGATGAAATTTTATGAGGATTGACTTTAATAGGAATAAATTATGTGATATGATTTATTCAAATTCCCAGGTCCTATCCCAAGTGATCCTAACTCAATAGTCTACCACTTGTACTTTGAGAGCTTTTAGAGCTCTAAAGAAATGATTCCTAATCCTTAGTGCCAAGTGTAGCCCATGAAAGTTTCTAAGTTAGGAACCGACATGATTAGGCCTGTGGAAAGCACATGTATGAATAATGGATTTTTGCGGGTCAAGACAGGCCATGGAAACACTAATTAGACTATTTAGTCCAGGCAGGAGATGATGGTGACTTAGAACAGGGTGATGGAGACAAACAGACTGACACGACAGATGGAGTGATGATACCATTCACTGATACATGAAATATTGGAGGAAGATCACTGTTTTCATTTTGGAAATGTCTGTTAGGGACCCATGTGGGTGTAGTTGGTTGGCCGTCCCAGCACTGAGCTTAGAAGAAAGTTATAGGCTAAAGCAGTAGTTCTCAAACTTTAGCTAGCGTCAGAAATACATATGGGGCTTGTTAAAACATAGATTAATGAGCCTTACTGCCAGAGTTTCTGATTTTGTACACCTGGGAGGGAGCAAGAATTTGAATTTCTAACAAGTATGCTGTTGCTGCTGACCGAAGGACTAAAATTTGAAAACCATTGAGGTTGAGGTTTATATTTGTGAGTCACTGCTACAAAGATGGTATCTGAAGTTACAGGAATGAAGAGATTACTGAAAAAGGAGAGAGTATACAGTGAAAGGAGGCCAAAACAGAGCTTTGACAAGTTTTGAAATTGATATTTCCAGTGGAGGGTTTAGAGTACCCAGAAGAGAGTGAAAAGAAGTAACATAGGAAGAAAGCCAGGTGTGAGATGCTATTGCACTTGCGTGAGTGTGTCTTAATATTGTTGTATCCCTTTAAATTGTGGCATAGCTGTTGATAAGAAAATTCATTAAAATAATAAATGTTCTCTAAAAACTGGCACCACCATCTGGGATGGAAAAGCTTCAACCATTTGATTTGTGCTTCTTTTAGCTTAAAATCATGAAGCTTAATTATGACACAAGAGCTGAGGAATTTAAGTTTGTTAGCAGAATGGACACAGCTCTTGGAAGGAGCACACCGCCTTCCAAATCACTGAGCATAGTCAACATGTGGACAATCTTTGAAGTATGAATCACTTGAACTCTCATCTGGCTTGGTGGGCTCTGTTTCTATCATGCCTATGTATAGTAGTGAGCTACCTCTGCAACCTCAGAATGTCAAGGATGGCACATGGTCTGAGAAGGGAAAGGAAATACCCCATGCCTCCTCCCTGGCCCTCTTATGAAGTACCCAATCCTATTCCTGGCACCTGCTGTTTTTTTTCTCAGTGTTTCCTTTCTGGGTACAATCAATCCTTTTCTCATATACTTGAAAATATCAGCCACGGGATTTATTTGCTAAAATTTAACTGCACGATATCCGGAGAAGAACTTGAAGATACATTGATTTTCAGCCCCATCAAAATCTTCTGTGATGTCAAAGAAGGCCATCTACTCATTGCAGTGTCCATTGACATCTGTTAGATGACTCAGCTTCAATACCTGTTGCATGACTTAAGTTCCCTGGCAGAGAATGCAGAATTATTTCTGCTATAATCACCTCCCAGAGACAAAGGGAGAATCCTCTTAGCGATCCACTTCTTCAGAGTCACAAGGCTATTCTGGGAGTAATTTTTAAGCATCTCTTCTCATGGGTAGAATTCACCTGAGCTGTATCATTTTCTGGCTCTTTGTCACCCTGCAGGCCAGGATTACCCACAGATAGCAGGTGATTTGCCTACACGGAGAAAGTACAAAGTAGATAGTCTCTGACTTAACATTGAAGTCCACCAGTCACATTTTCTGATGCTTCTCTTCTGACAATCTGTCTTGCCATTCTCTGGATCCTGCCTAGCAGTTCTTCCTGCCATATGTGGTTGGAAGAGGCTTCCAATCTGCTACCCAACTCTCCACTATTGGGTCCATCTGCCTTTCTACCTCCCTGCTTGCCCACTTGCCTATCTGAACTATGGATCTGACCTTGTCTGCAACTCTTGACATGTGACAATTATTTTTTTTATGGAATAAGCTTTGTAGCATGCAGTATGTTAAATTTGACCCAAAACATTTACCACTTTTTTAGTTTCAATTATAAGTAGCAAGTGTGGCATTCAATGTTTTACTGCAACTCATGTTATGTAATAAATGCAAAAACTATTTTTTGGTTAGTTGGGTAATTTAAAAAATGCAGCTGTAGTTGAATATTTAAAGGGTTTCTGGGCAAAAAATTTGCATGTTTTAAATGAATCTTTTTTCCCTGATTTATTTTTTTCCCTACATTTAGACCAGATTATCTTAAAGGGGAATACTCCAGTAACCTGACTTTTGTCACTTATAATGGTTTTTGTGTACAGGAGGAGGATAATTCCATCCTAACTTGGCATTGCTATAGTACTTGTCGCTATAGAACTTAGATGTAGTAGAAAAATCCCTCTCCCAGTTCTACTAACATACATTGTGTTTAATCCTGAACTGGCATTTTCTGGATGATGTATATATGTAGAGTAATAAACTTCCACATTGATGAAGTTTTCTGCCCAAAGACCCAAAGTATCTGAGTAGCACTGGGACTCTATACATAAAACAACCAGAATTGACACAATTAAACCAATCATTTCTGCCAAGTTAATGAATATGCCGACTGATAAATGAAATGGCTGTCTGCAGCAATTGGTGCTGTCTAAAATGAGTGTATCAGCTGTGTCCCAGTTTAATGCAGGGGCCGAATATAGAAATGGCCTATATTCTGCTTTTATCCACATAAAGACTATGATTTTGTTTACATAGCAACAAAAGGAGGATAATTTTTCCTTCTTGGGTCCATTTTAGGTAACTCTCATTTTTCCATAGTTGCTGGTGACCTAGCATGACCAAATTCATTGAACCCACCATTCTCTAGACATATTAGCAAAGTGAAACCAGTCAGTTTTTACTCCTCTGATCTAGGTTTTTGGACTTGAAGCAAAATTACTTGTCCTCAGAGTTTACTGAAGACATGGCAGGGCCAGGCCAAACATGGGGTTAGCCCATGATGGCAATTGCAAATGAGCAGAACTAAGAGATAAACAAGTAATTGATTTTCATCCACTACTAAATAAGTAAGTTTAAATAATATATATTCTAAAGTTACTTTAAGAAAATACTGGAACCCCATCATCCCACAGCCAAGATAGCCCATGAAACGTATTTTTGTAAGCCCCATAGCACCTCAACATTCAGAACTGCACATACAAGGTAGGTGCACAATTAAACCTTAAGAGAATCATCAAATATTAGAGTTGAACCCCAGGGAACCATTAAAAATGATCTAGGCCAAACATTTTTCTGATGTGTAAATTCTTCTAATATCTTACATGTAGCATCTATCCAGCCTTTCCAAGGAAACCTCCAAAGTCAGGTAACTACCTGCCTTCTAGGTAAGCACATTCAAATTTTGGAAAGATATAATTTACTGAATAAAGGAAGAAATAAAACTGGTAAAATTTTAAAAGTCACAAAAGTACAAAAAGCATAGCATCTTGAGAAGGACACCACTTTAGTGATCAAAGTTAACATCTTTAACTCCATGGCCAATCTTTGTAATCACCTCCTTGCGTGTACCTATAACTCCCTTGTTTCTCTCTAGCTTTGCCTTACTCCCATAGCTAAACCACATTTCTGGTTAAATTCATCTCTCCTTCTAGTCCAAGCCTGCACTGTGCTTCAGGGCACTTCAGGGCATGCATGGAGCAAAATATTGACCTATGCTGACAGGTCACCCTTTATATTCATGAACCTCAAAGGGCTCC
Source organism: Myrmecophaga tridactyla (assembly GCA_004026745.1). Classification (NCBI taxonomy): domain Eukaryota; kingdom Metazoa; phylum Chordata; class Mammalia; order Pilosa; family Myrmecophagidae; genus Myrmecophaga; species Myrmecophaga tridactyla. The sequence continues at coordinate 95,332 of PVIY010000891.1, forward strand.
AAAGTTTGCATAGGAATCATTTTATCTACTAATCAATTCCTTCTACTCTTCTGGACAAATTTCATGCCTCTCCTCTCCCTACAAACTTCAACACCTTCTCCCTATCTCTGCCCATAGCAAATCACCTAGCTTCCTATATCATTGAGAAAATAATCTGTAATAGGAAAAGAAATTCCCCCTATTCCCAACTTCACCTATCTAGATCCAACATATAAAGTCAAACCCTCCACTTGTATGTTAGACCCATTTATTTTGCCTCCTCAAAGAAATTATTTCAGCAATTTTCTCTCCTTTATCATCAATTTCCCCGTCTTTCGTGGATCAATCCCATGACATTATACAAAATGCTGTTTCTCACAGTTTAAAATAATCCTCTCTTGATCTCTCTTTCTCCTCTGCTACAGTCTCATTTTTTACCTTCCTTTTATAACAAAATTCCTTTTAATAATTGCCTATACTATCTAGTTCCATTTTTCCCCTCCCATACTCTAAAACCATTTTAATCATGTCTTCACCAGCACCAGCACAGGAAAGATTCTTCTAACAAGGTCGTATTCCTAAGTACAACTCCACCTCATTTTTTTTATGACCTATTAGTAACAGTTGACATAGGTGATTATTCTCTCCTTTTTTACAAATGTCTTCTTCACTTGATGTGGTAACTTATTTCCAAATATGGCTGTGACTAGTTCTTTGTTTTCTTGTAAGTGCATGCCACATCCCCATTTAGAAGTGGCTTCTATTCCTCCACCCCCTTGAATCTGGGTTGACCTGTCATTGTTTTGACCAATAGAATACAGTGGAAATAACAAGTAAGTTCCAGGTCTATCTTTTAGGAGGGCTGGCAAATTCTGTTTTCTGCCTCTTGGAGGCTTGAGTTTCCATGTAAAAAGTTCAGGAGGCCTCATGGAAAAGTACTAAGGTACTGGATACATGGGTGAAGGTACTGTCTTGGGCTTTCAGCCAGTCTAACCCAGATGACCCCAGTTAAAGCCAACAACTGACTGAAACCAGATGATAGACTTCAAGTAAGAACTACCCAGCTGTACCAGGCATGTCACACAACCATGGAACATAATCACCATTTTAGCCACAAAATTTGAGGTGTCTTATTGCATAGCAATAACAATTGGGCCACCGTATATGACAGTCATGAGAACACGGCCTCTAACTACAGAAAGCTTAACTACAGAAAGCTTACCTGACCAAGTCCCTCCTCAGTTCTCCCCCCAAACTCTGAAATTGATCATTGTGTTTGTGTTAGCGTCACACTTCCCAGTGGCTGCATGTGACAGGGATGTTAAGGGAAACCCATTCCTGGGAGACAAAACATCCCTCGGACAGCTGACTTTGGCTTGACAATTTCCCAGTGGACTTGCTGAACCTTCTTTGAACTACATCCCTGAAATCAGAATGTTGATGAACCTCAGGGCTCAGTCCTCAGACCTCTTCTTTTCCCCCTTTATACTCCTTTCCTTGGAGATCGCATCCAGTCTTGCGTCTTTATATACCTTCTGTATGTTGAAGACTCCTGCGTGCTAAAAACTTTAACTTAGAACAAAAGACAAAACCCTACACAATTGGGTCCCCAAGTCCCTTTCTGACTCATCCTTTTGCCTCTTCCCCTTTCTCCCTCTGCTCCAAACATACTAGTCTCCTTGATAGGTCTCAAACTTGCCCAGTGTGTCCCCACCTCAGAGGATTTTTATTGGCCCTCTGCCTGAACATTCTTCTCACTCACTGCTTTTTCATCTTTAGGCAAATGCTAACTTCCCAACTAGGCCTTCTCTGGCCACTCTTTCTAAAATTATAGTTCCACCAGACACTTCTATTCCCCCTTCCCTATTATATTTTTCTCCATAACATTTGTCACTATCTAATGTACTATATATTAATCCAGTTAATTGTCTCTCCCATTATAATGTACATTCCATGAAGGCAGAAAATTTGTATGTTCATTCTCTGCTGTTTTTTGGCACCCAGAAGACTGTTTGGTACATAGAAGATGTTCAATAAATATTCATCAAATGAACACAAGTTTTTTTCTAAAAAATTACATGGGTCAAATTTCAAAACAGTGAACTATAAGGAGTGCAAAATATTGTTTGTTTTACTGCAGTTACAGAGTATATCCTTTTGTAAGAGGAACATAACAGGGGTTTGGGAAACTTTTCGTTATGCAGATATTTTCAAAATAATGGTATATTCCTTGAGATCCATGTATAATTTCTATTTGTTGTCACAAGCTATTGAGTTTCAATTCCTTGATGGCTAATCACAGTGGACTTTTCTTAAAGCAAAATCAAAGAGGAACTTCTCTACTTTATTTCTTGGAAGAAGGCTACTACTCTCACAGAATTCACCATTTTGTGGTAAAATTTTTTTGTTCTGGTAGAATATGCAAATTTAAAAGCAAAGAAATAAAATGAGAAAAAGAAAGAAAGGCCAAGTTAGAAATTTTAAACTCTTTGTCTGCCTAACCCCTATGGATGGACAAGGTATACCTTTAATCACTTGAATCTTATAGTTTTGGTGCCAAAAATTCCCCTCCAGCTTCCTTCTTCTCTTGAAATACTCTTAAAACAACCAAATGCAAAAGGAATTCACCATATTTTCACAAGGGGAGGAAGCTGTACATTCTCTTTACTGTAGGCTGGGATATATTTAGCAGTTTCAAAGAGCAGATTTTGACAATAGCAAAATAGTACTCTTTGAGAACTAGTTATTTAAACCCCTGCTGAATGTATCCTGACAAAAATTAGAGTTTTATTAATTAGATAGCCTGGGGAGAGAACTAAATCTTGAGTCACCACTTTGGATGCCAAAATAAGTTGAAATCTTCCAACTTAGCCTTATAACTAGAGGGTCTCAGTGAGAGAGCCAGAGTAGTTACGCTTCCTATTGGAGAACCTGGCGGGCAGCACGTGTTAGTGAGAGAAAACTGCAGCAGCAGGTTCAGAAGGATAAACCGAAAATGAATGTCATCAAAAATATGTTTGTCTTATTTCACTCTCCAAAAATCAGAGCAGTGAGTTGGAATTTACTGCTTTGAAAAACAAAAGGCTGTGACATTGTGTCCCCAATTTACACTGAATGGTTTGTGCCATTATCTGCACAAAGATAAGAAAAAACGAGTTACTTTTGCCTCACCACTTTCTTAAGGACAAAAAGGCAGGTAGAGATGAGAAATGAATGTCACCCTTGCCCAAGCCCCAGAAGGTGATGTTTTTGTCTAGTAATTTGTACTCTAGTGAATTTCATGCAACTTCACCTATTCTCTAAACTAAGGCATTATTATGTTGTATCTCCCATAAATGAGAATGCTTACTTTTCAAATATATGACATTTTTAAAACCATTTGCATTTTAAAGGTCTAAGGAATTTTAATCACTGATAAGTTTTAACCCACGTTTCCTGCATATGTGCATAAGCACACACCCTCAACTTTGCCATTCTCATCAAAATTCTCTCTTAAGCCTCAACTTTCAAGTGTTTTTATAGATGGCTCAGCTCCCCAGCAGGTCTCATCAGCTAGCCTTCCCAAGAGGTCCCCTTGTCTGCGAAGATGAAAGGCCCTCTTCACTTCAACCAGGGCTCCTGTTTCTGTTTTCACACTAATGGAAAATAACCTAAAGATGGGAAAGTAACTGAGTATCACAAGCTGACCTTGAGCTGGCAGGATGCATTTCTTCACAGGGGCTTTTTCAGTTATTATGTGGTCTTCATTCTCATTTGAAAAAGCCACCTAATTCTCAACTTTCTCTAAATAAAATGAATTTTACTAGCTCATATCTACCCAATCATTATAGAATACAAGGTTCCAATTTATTTCATGGTGTATTAGTTTTAGCCTAATTACATTATGAGTTTCTTAAGGATGCATATAATACTACTAATTTTATTTCTCAAAGGTGGTATGTGTTGTGGTGAGAGGCATAGATTCTAGAGTCAAGTTGCCTAGGTTCAAATCCCAGTTCTCTACCATATTAGCTGTATAATCTTAAGCAAGTTACTTAATCCTTCTGTGTCCTGTTTCCTCATCTATGAAATGAGAATAAAACAAGGACTTACTTCAAAGATTGTTGGAAATATTAAATGAGCCAATATGTATAAGATTCTCTAAAAATATAAGCTATTATGATTTTATATTTCTCTTCTACTGACTAGCATTTTGGCAGATATACTTTACAGATCTTTATGACATTTACTACCTCCAACATTTAAAAACACATAAAAATTTAGTGATATCTACGTGCTAATTGGTATGGATCATTTTGACAGTTACTAAAAACTTTTCGTGTCCACAGCAAATGTTCAATAGTCTTAGTTGCTAGCTATGCATTAACTAATATTAAGAGCCCTAAGGCTGATTTCATTATAAATGAAGATATGGTGCTGTTGCCAAATGGAGTCAGACAATACAGCTCTCAAGAAATATGCAGTCAATAATATTTAAGTGATTCTCATAGAATTATGTGTTATTACCACCAATAAACTTTTATTGGATGATGGTTTGGTACCAAGCCAAATGCTAGGGACAGAAAAAGGCCAAGACATGGTCCTTTACAATAAGCTTAAGATCTAGTTAGAAAGACAGGTTTTATTCATCAAGAGATAAATAAAAACAAATGGCAAAATGAGTGGAGTTTACAGTTGTGCTCTAGCAATCGAAAGCAACTAGATGTTATCCTGTGTTAGGGCAGCTGGAAAAATCTAAACCAAAAAATAGTACTCAAGCAAGGCCTTGAAGATGATGCAGAACTTTAAATATATCGAAGAGAGAAGAGAAGACATTTTAGTGGTTAAAGCGGTAGAGCTGTTTATGGCTCACTGGAGAATGATCTGCCTAGTTTGGCTGGATAAGGATGTTATGACCCTTCATAAAAGGTGATTCCTCACTTTCATGGAATATGTACTTTTTATTTAATCTGAAGTTAGAGTCAGTAAAACACTGAATTTTCTTATGCAGGGCAGTATCTCTCACATCAGTGTGATTAACCAATATGTGGAGAATTCCCTGGCAAGTTTTACTTTAACTTCCTTCCTTCTCCTTTGCAACTATTTTGTCATTCTTCAGTACTCCCAATATACTGGATATTGGAGAAGACTTCAATCAACCACCATTGAAAAGGGCTGAAAAGAAAAGAAGCTGAGAGGAAAATTGGTAGAATATGCATTTATTTTACCTATGGTATTTCCCTTTATTCTGCAGAAGAGTAAAATATTAGAGCTAAGTGGGAATATACAGTTAATTTTGTACGATCATCTTACTTTACGATGAAGATACAGTGATATATTCATGACGGAATAAATATGATTTCACAGTATTTAGTGGCAAAATTAGGACTAGAACTCAGGACAAGAAGTCAGGATTTAGTCTCTTGCCTATCTGTATTGCAGGTTGGTAGAAAGAAATCTGGTGAATGAAGACTCCTGTAGAGACTAGGAGGAAGTCAAGGGCAGAGAGGTGTGGGATGCATCATTTGACTAGATGTTCTGCTGTGGTAGAAGGGAGTTCAGAGAATGGGAGCCTGGGAAATGAACAAGGAGTACAAAGTTCAGAATCTGAGGGAAGTGTGGAGCTCTGCTAATTTGAAGTACTTGACATGACTTAGGCATTTGTGATTCAAGTGGAATGAGAGATAAAATGGTACCTCATATGAATTTAAAATCAACTTCTAAAATGAGTTATGCCTTTCAGAACCAAAAATGGATCTCAGGGAGTATTTCTTTGAAATATCAAAGGCTCTAATATACTTTTTTTATTGTGGTAGACTACATGTAATATTCACATTTTAAACCATTATAAAGTGTACAATTTAGTGGCATTTAGTACATTCATAAGTTCTAATACACTTTATTTGATATGTTGACTTTCCTATTTTTCCTGCCAACTGTTTCTTTGGTTATTGCTATTAGGAGCTCTGACTAGTAGAGTGTAGGAAATTTCCAGTACACAAAATGAAATGGCAGATCATATAAAAAAATTTATATTATTTATCATGAGAATCAGTAAGTCATTAACTTATTGTAATGATTGTTTTTGGTTGAGAGGTTATTTCTGCAACCTTGATTCTATCCTCTTTAGTTTAACTCTAACTTTTTAAAAAAGTTTTCCCTGAATGGCTCTCACTCCTAAGAATAATTCTCCGTTAACAGAAAATCTCAATGCCTGCTCAACAAAGCTGACACATTAGCAATTTGGTGCTAAGACTTGTACTGATGAACATTTTATAAAGCATAAAAATATGGAAGTGGGAGAACAGAGCCATTTATAAGCAATAAAGTTTATCTTATTGATACCTGAATTCCATACAGAAGAGGATAAATTCCAGAAAGATATCACAAGCCTGTTCAAGTTGGTAAAAGGACAAAATATTTTTAAAATGAACAAATGTAAGATAATACATTAAGAATCTAATAAAAATACAACTTGTAAGACTTATAAATTAGGATTTACAAGAAGGTAGTTTCAATCTATTAGTTTCTTAACAAAGAAAATTATCAAAAAAGCCTGAAGGCTGTTTACTGAAAGCATACAACTTGACAAACAAGAAGGTCAAGAATTAAGTATTGTGAAGATGAATATTGCAAAGAAACCCTTATCACCATGCTCGAGCTCCACCTGAATTGCCTTGTGCACTTCTTGTCACTACACCTCCAGAAATACAGGATCAATTTGGAAAAGCCTTGTAATCTTACTCACCATTGTATCCCTAAAGTTCTTCATAGATAATAATTCTTAAAAAAATTTTGCCTAAAATAAATCATTGGAAGACCCAATATGATCACTTAGAATAATGGGATGGAGTAAGTAATGGTGTATTTGCAGATTTGAAAAGTTCAGTCTGAAAGAAGCTGAAAAGAGATGGGATTAAAACCTACAAAATTAAATGGATGTCTTCCCTCAAATACAGTGTAGAATAAATATAAGATATCCTTTGATATTTAAAAGAGATAAATATAGGTCAAATAAAAAGGATTTACAAAGCACACAGTAAATTTACAGATCTCATTACTTTAAAAACTGGATATACTAAAACTATATATGAAATAAAAAAGAGTTTAATATAATCTAGAAAATATATTACAGGAAGCCAGAAATGTTTATGTACTTCTGAATTTCTGAAATTGATTTAATGAAAAGAAATTGTTTCCTGTCTCCTAAAACATAAAATATGTTACAGTGTAAATATGTAAATATGCTACGTGAACAATAAACATGGAACCAGAAGAGCTTTGTTCAGACTCCATTCTGCCACCTACCAGGTTTACAACTTTGGCCAAGTCATGATCCATTTAAATCTCATTTTCCTTATCTGAGAAATGGGGATATTTAGACTTCCTTTGTGGGATTGTTGAATATTAGATAATTAGATAAATAATGATAGATAATCAGAATAAATAAAAACAAATAAGGTTAATTGTCTAATAAATCTGTTATCTAATAAATTATCTGATACATTTAAATTTATTTAAAATAAATAAATTTATTTAAATGTATTAAAATAAATTAAAATTAAATGTATTAAGATTAAAATAAATTTATTTAAATGTATTAAATTTAAATATGAATGATTTTATTTATTTAAATGTATATTATTATATTTATTGTTTATTAATTTTAATTTAAATTTAAATGTATTGTCTAATGAATAATATTAGCTAATTAGATAAATTATGTGGTTAAAAGTATGTTAAGCACAAGGCACACTGGTGTTTATGGCAACATTATTCATGATTTGCAATGAATGGAGGTAGCCTGAGGGTACGTGGATGTATGAATAGAAGGGTGAACTGTGGTGAACACATACAATGGAATATTGAGCATCTGCAAGAAAGAATGAAATTGAGAGGCATGCAACTAGATGAATGAAATTTGAGGACATTATGCTGAGTGAAACAAGCCTCAAACAAAAGGACAAATATTGTAAGGCCTCACTAGGAAAAAGTAACTATAATGAGTAAATGCTCATTATAACTAGAATTGAATTAGAGAGGTAGGTTATCAGGGGATAGAATGTGAGCAGAAATTGGGCAATCAATGGTTAAGGAGTGTAGAATGTTCCATAAAGTTTATTGTAAAGGTTCCTAGATTGTAAACTCTAGAGTAATCACATCTATTCCTGAGTTTTAACTGTTATTTCTAAATTATGAGATGCTGAACTCTTTTTGTATAACCTAGTAGTTCCTTGGAAATTTGGTTATCTGTATGACACCCGAGACTCAGAGTTAAAGTTTTCAGCTCTGAAAGTCAGCATTACTTCATATAGCAATTTTAGAGATCAGACTTCAGTTAGAGATAAGAATGAAACGGAATTAGATAGGCCTAAGAAATCAGAATACTGGGTAATGGATGATATTGACTGTAGTTTAAAACTTCAACTTCTGTGTAAAACAAAAGGAAGAGGTGTTTATTTGGTACAAAATTTATATTTTCTGTAGGAAGACAGTCTAATTTAACCTGTATGATCAGTTTATTTCAACAACATAATTTCATAGAACCTAGAATGGGGATTGAGATCTTGTTATTCTGTATAGATTAATGTAATATCTATATTACATACATCCCAGTATTTTGGGTAGAAAATAAAAAAGTATTTGCAAAAGCCCCTTGAGGGACTGGGGGAAAATGTGGAAATATTTAACTTCCCTATCTCAGGATTTCCTTATATTCTCACAAGTTTTAGGGACTCCAAATTTAATTAGGCTTGCTCTCAGGGCCTGCCTTTATGAAACTTATTCCTGCAAAGGAGAAGCTAAACCTACTTATGATTATGCTTAAGAGTCACCCCCAGTGAACTTCTTTTGTTGCTCAGATGTGGCTTCTTTCTCTCAGCCAACTCTGCAAATAAACCTACCTTCCCTGTTATGTGAGACAGGACTCCCAGGGGTATAAGTCTCCCTGGCAATGTGGGACATGACTCTCAGAGATGAGCCTGGCCCTGGCATCATGCAATTTAGAATATGACTTCTTGACCAAAAGGGGGAAGAGAAATGGAATAAAACAAAGTGTCAGTGGCTGAGAGATTTCAAATAGAGTTGAGAGGTCATTCTAGAGGTTATTTTTAAGTTTTAATATGGATATTCTTTTTTAGTTTCTAGTGTATTAAAAAAACTAAAAGGAAATATCTGAAACTGTGGAACTGTAATCCAGTAGATTGGATTTATGATGATGATTGTATAAATACATAGCTTTTATTATGTGGCCATATGCTTGTGAAAACCTTGTGACTGACACTCCTTTATGCAGCGTTTGGGCAAATGAGCGATAAAATAAAGACTAAATAAATAAATAGCAGGGGGAATATACTGATTTGCTAATGCTGCCAGAAAGCAATGTACCAGAAATGGAGCAGGAATAAGTGCATTCATCACCACAATCAATCTTACAACATTTTCATTACTCCAAGAAAAAAACTAAAAATGAACACCCCAAAACATTCTATACCCTTTATCCCCTGTGCTGGTTTGAAACTATTATGTACCTCAGAAAAGCCATGTTTTAATCCTTAGGATTACAGTTCTAAGGTCATAGATATGTCCTAATGAAGGCATCCAGACAAAGATACCTTGGCTCAAGGAAGGCCAATCTGGGAAGGCACATGGCTGGCATCTGCTGGTCCTTGATCCCAGTTTTGTTGCATCCAGCTTCTAATGCCAATAGTATTCTCTGTAAGCATCTGTGGGCCTTCACTTAGTGCCTCTGGGACACACTCTGGGTTCTGGCTTGCTTTGCATCTCATGGGAGGGCACATGGAGATGTCTTCTGGGCTCTGCATCTGCAAGCATCCTTGTCTAGTTGTCTCCTCTATCAGCACTCCAAGCATCTCTAAATGTCTACATCTCCATCAGCTCTGCAGCAACTGTTCTGCAAGCATTGGTATTTGAGGTTTTTCCAAAATGTTTCCCCTTTTAAAGGTCTCTAGTAAACTAATCAAGACCTGCCTTGAATGGATGGAGTCATATTTCCATCTAATCAAAAGGTCAGACCCACAATTGGGTGTGTCACATCTCCATGGTAGTAACCCAATCAGGACTTAAACCCAAAACTATAGGTCTGGCCCCACAAGATTGGATTAGGATTAAAATGTGGCTTTTTTGGGGTGCAAAATAATTTCAAACCAGCACATGGGATAAAGGGTATAGGATGCTTTGGTTGTTCATTTTTAGTTTTTTTCTTGGAGTAATGAAAATGTTCTAAGATTGATTGTGGTGATTAATGCACAAGTATATGATGATACTGTGAGCCATTGACTGTATGCTTTGGATGGATTATTTGGTGCTTGAATATATCAATAAAATTGCATTAGAAAGTATATTAAGCACAAATCTATATTCCTTGATACCAATGAGAGAAAGAATATTGGGTAAACCCAAGATGGCCCAGAAAGTTCTAGAATTCAACATTTGAGGTTTTTATCTATCAGTTTTCCAATATATAATCTGTTAGGAATATGCTCATACCTAACTAGGTATATTTTCCATATTAACTTTAATACAAACACCTACCTTTTGTTCTTATACTACAGGGCCAGTTGGGAGGGTAAATGGAAAAAGATAGGGACTCAGATGACCTTTTAAAAGATGCCTGAAGAGATTACAAGAACTAAAAATTAGGGACCTTTCCCCTCTCCTTGACATGAGCAGATGCAAGTATAAAGTTTATTGAATAAGCACTTCATTTTCAGGGTTAAGGCAGATCTGTCAGAATCTTGATGCCCACATAGACAACTCTATAATTAATTGATTGGACTATGCCAAGTCAAATCTCCCCACTTCTGTCCCCACCACCCAGTCCCATGAAATCTTCCTTAATTCTTAGATCAGGGAAACAGATTTGCCTTAGGTCTCCTTGCCAGTTGACCTTGTGATAAAACTTCTTTTCTCAAAATCCTGATGTCATAGTATTAGCCTCTATGCACGCTGGGCAGCAAGTCCTTGCTCAGTAACAATTCAATTATAAGGGTAAACATAAATTGGAAAATGAATAAATAAACCATTGATTTCCCTGGTGCAAAAAGGGAAAAATACCACCCTCCCTTCTTTCTAGAGCACTCTTTAGAAAACTTGTAATTGTAAATCCTTTCCTTACCCCTTTGAGCTATACATAAATATTTTTAAAGCTAAAGAAGTCTTTTGCCAGCTTGACAACCAAGAAATGACTTTCTCAAGGACCTGGGAGTCATCTCTCTGATATGTAAACTTTAAAGGAGTTAGCATTGTTATCTCCCCAATTCTCTGGGAATTTAGTTTAGGCATTGGCTCCCAGTTGTAGCTATCTACAAGGCACAGAGAAATGAAAAGTTTTATTATTCCTTTGGATAGAGGTAGTTAGTGAACACAAAGACCACTTCAATTACCAGGTGAATTTAAGATGGACTATGTTTGACAAGTGGTGCTGGCAAGTGGTCTTACTTGAGGCTTAGTTTTGGCTTATCTTGAGAACTTGTATATAATGAATGGGTTGCATCTGCTTGGCTATATAAAAGGGTGGGATTCTTTCATTTTTGCAATCCCTTTAGCAGATTGCCTGTGATGTGCCACATTCTGGCTTAATGCTTATCCAGTAATGAAATTGTTTTTCTTTCTCTTCCACCTTTTGTAGAGGTTTACTGGAGTGGGAGAAGATTTTGTTTTTAATTTTAACTCCCCATCAACATTCAAGGAACCACAGGGTCTGCTGTAAGCTACTGATGGTTTTCCCAGGGAGAGGGTAAAATGTTCTCTATTATCATCACTTCTCTTCTCAAATCCATTAGTACAGTAGTTCTTGACCTTGGATAACATTAGAATCACCTAGAAAGATTTCAGAAATTCTGCTGCTCAGGCTACATTCCAAAACAACTAAGTTAGAATCCTTGGGGGTGTAATCCACAGGCATCAGCATTCTTAAAGCTCCCTAGATGATTCCAGTGGCAGTCAACATTGAAAATTGCTATAATAGTGTCCCATTCCTAGTGAAATAAAAGCCAAGTTCTTTAGCTTGGCATTTAAGTCCTACCACAACTTGACCCCTACCTGTTTTCAGCCCCACCTCTTCCACTTTCAATGCCCTAGCTTAAATGTCCATTGTATTCATGTCCTGCATTTACCTGGTAATAATGCAGATCTGTGTCTCTTTTCCTCATCTTATCTCTCCTTACTCAAATTATACCTAACTTTCAATGCCCAGCTCAAATGGTAGTGCTTCCAAGAAAGGCTTTCCTTTGATCCTCCAGCGTTAATAGTTTTAAAGCATGTCCACAAATGCTTTGATACTCATCCCATAAAAGGAAAGTCGAATTCCCCTCCTGTGAAATGTGGGCTATCCTTAGTGAATTACTCCTGGCAAACAGGATGGGATGAAGTGACACTGTGACTCCTAAGGCTGGGACAGAAGATGACCTAGCTTTCATCTGGCATTCTTTCTGGAGACATATGTGCCAAGCTAAAGTGACCTCATGGAGAGGGCATAAATAATGAGCTGCTTAGAGTGCCTCAGCTATTCCAGGTCACCAGCTCTTTGAATCTAGCCACCAGCTGACAGATGTACAAACAAATGAGACTTGAGAGGATTCCAGCCTCCAAACTTTGGGTCTTCTAGCTAAGGTTCCAGATATCATGAAGCAGAGACAAGCTGACCCTGATGTGCCCTGTCCCAATTCTTGAGCTGTAGAATATGAAATGAGTGTTTAACACTACTGAACTTTGGAGTAACTTGTTACACAGCCATAATAGCCATAATTGTCATTTTTCTGGCTCATTTTATTTTTGCCTTACATATGCACTCAACATGTTCTTTTACTAGTGTTATTATTAAACATGTTGTATCTCCCACTCTAGATTGCTAGATCTTTGATGGTAGGACTCATGTTTTATCATTGTGTGCACCTTTCACAATGCTTTGGACTACAATGAGTGACAAGCCCAATTTGAGTGATTTATAGCTCCTAGTATAGGAAGTTAGCTTTGTTAAAGCATCATTCTTAAAGGTTACCATGTGTCTGGCTTTGTCTGTGCTGGATTCCAAATCTCTGTCACTTGCGCCCTCCTGGTTCATATGGTTAATTTTAATTAAACAAAGGGTTTGTCTTAAATCAAGGCTATACAAAGTCAACAACAAAAAAAAGTTGAAAATAACAATGCACAATATTGAATGATAATAATATACAATTAATAAAATATAATTAAATATATAGTTATGAATAATATGGATCTGATATTAACCTTTCTATTCTTTGCTCTCTAGGGAAATTTGGTATGCTTAACTCTGTGGCTAAGGGGAATGTTTCAGATCTTGCATGGTCTATATCCTTTAATTCTGGGTGTGTATCTCTCTTTGGTACCCCTGTGGTATTGCTGCACTATTTTACCTATGCTGGAAAGCTCATCTTTTCTAGGAATATTTCCCCATAGTAAATATTTCCCCATAGTAAATTTCTCGGGGGCAGAAACCATTACTTACCTATCTTTTATCTCTAGTGGTGGCAAGACAACTCAGTATTTGTTGAACTCATGAAGGAATGGATGCATAAAGGAATGAACAAAAACAAGATCAAAATCGTGGATAAAGCAAAGTTATGTAGGAATTAAAATGCTATAGGAGGAAAAACTCCACCGTATGCCTGAATGCCCCAGCTTAGGCATAGGATGGAGACAAGCAGAAAAGATCCTAAATAGGATGGTAGATTACTGGTTATTATGGAACAGAAATATAACTGCTATGGGTAAAAGTCCTTGCTATTCAGGTTTGAATGCAAAGTGTAATTTCATGAAACACTCTCAAACAAAACAAAGAGAACCTACAGCCAGAAATTCACTCCAAATCAGTTTTCATAGCTACACAAATGTTCTGCTAACTCTTATAAAATTTCTCATTTTTAAGTATTTACTATCTACTAGAGTGTCTAAGCAAATGTTATCAATTGGAGAGTCTCAATGAAAGGGCCAAAGACACCTAATTTGAGCATAGCTTTTGCTGAGCCACAGTTATACCCACATTTTCATAAGAAGTAGAACTGTCACATTAGAAAGTGAATTTACCCTCAGATTTTCATACTTTTCATCCCCTTCCTGACATACCATATTTTGACAATTTTCATGTACAGGGTTCTGCATTGTAGAGAAGATTATTTTCTGGTGAATGCTTGCTCTCCCGAGGTCCAAATTGGCAACAAAGCTGTAAGTGCTACGATAGAGGAAAAGGCAAGCACTAGGGGAGCACAGATGAAGGACTTCTAAATAGATGGGCCTCAGGGAAAATTTCCTGCAGTCCTTGCAACCAAACAAAATAAAAGAGCACAATAAAAAAATCAAAACAACAAACAAAAATATGAACTGATCAATGGAACAAAAAAATCCAGAAGTTGTTAAAAACAAACAAAGATAGATATGAAGAAATTTGAAGACAATATTTGGATATAGCTTATTTCTAGTTCTGCCTCTTATCTCCTTTCACTCTCCCCTACTTCTATACCTTTCTCACTTTTTCTTCTCTTTCACCCTTCATCTTTTCTCTGTTTTTAAATCATTCTTCCTTTCCTGCTCTCCCCACCCCATCCTCTTCTACCCAACCCTGGTCTCTAATTCCCACAACCTCTTGGGGGATGGGGGGCAGGTGAAGGAAGGTTGGATGTGAGTGAGAGGGTAGGTAAGAATGAGAGGCAGACACTAAAGCAGGAGGAAAACCTCAGACTCTGAGTCCCAGAGACCTGTTAGGGCAAAAGCCTGACATGAAACTGGCAGAAACAGATCCCAGTCTTTCATTCCCCAGATTGACAGGGAGTACCCAGGGTGGTGAAGGTGGGAAGATCTAAGGAACTCTATCCCACCAATTGTCAAGACCCCAAATACCATCCTAACATCTTGTGTGAACAGATCCTAAAAGTCTGGATATTTCTGGCCCATGCACTGAGCTGTTTTTATAAATTTACATTTTTACATGATATTTTATATATCAGGTATAAATTTTAGTATGCATAAATACTAGTATTTTAAATGCATTAAATCTCTAGTTTCATTGATCAAAAAATAAAATAAAATGGATTCATAATTAAAAAAAATCAAGTGACATCACCTAAACAAAGACCAAAATGGCAGTGCTATGTAGCTCTGGTATAGTGATTGTATTAGTCAGGGTTCTCTATGAAACATAAGCAACAGGAGATACCTGTAAATATGAGATTTATAAAGGTGTCTCACATAACCATGAGAATGGAAGATTCCAAAATCTGCAGGGCAGGCTGTGAAGCTGGCAGCTCCAATATATGGTCTGGACAAACTTCATAGGAGAGGCTCACTGGCTGAAGAGGCAGTGAAAAAGTCTCTCTTCTTTCTTAAATATCATCAACTGGTTAGATTATCTCAATGTTGGCAGACATGTCTTAGTTGATCACAGATGTAATCAGCCACAGATACAATCAACTGAGTGATGATTTAATACCCCAGCCTTCCAGTTTATCAACCAGTCACAAAATACCTTGCAGCAACAGTCAGGCCAGTTGCCTGACCAGAGAACTGGGCATCATCACTTGGCCAGGTTTACACCAGAACCTAATCATTACAGTCCACCCCTTGTCAACTTGGCAGCTATCCACATCAGCTTGAAACATGCTTAATTTCCAAACAGAACACAATAACAGATACAAGTTTCACCCAACAATACTCAACTGTCCAGTGTACAACCAGAAATGCACTACATCTCTCCAAAATAGGGTCCAAAATTTTAGGTAATATTCACTTTTAAATTACATATCCTATGACCTAAATACTATAACATGAACAACACAACTCATGTCATATGATAAGAGGAAAACAAGATATTTGCTTATGTACAAATGCAAATATACTCATTACAAAATGGGGAGGAAATATTCATATAATCACAGTCCTCATTTCTATAACTGGTCACATGACCATAGTTCATATTCATCACTACCTTCTTCTACTACTCATTCCATGGTCCTTTTACCCTCAACAAGCACTTCAGCTGGCTGTGGTTCTTTGCCAGACAGGGTGAGCCAAACCTTCATTCCTGAAGTCTCTGGGCCTTTGGTAGTCCTGTGTGGATTGGGTTGCTGCAGTTTTCCATTGACCTTAAGCACAGAGCATAGTAATATTAAGAGATACCCTAGGGGATCTCCTGTATTCCAGGAAAACTCTTCTTTACATCCATGGTGCAGTTGCAGTCCTATTTCCCCTTGATAGTCAGGATTAATCACCCATATAAAACAGTAACCCCATTTTGTGTCTGTTGTTGCAGTGGCATGAGAAGCCCAAAATAGCCAGGTGGCACTTAACTTACAGTTCAATGGAATCATTGTTGTGACTCCTCCTTTTGAACTAAGACATGTAGACCAGCAGAGCTTAAGATTTCAGGGACAGGAAAAAAAATTTTCCTAGTGGATCACTAAGGGTGATAGAAAGTGGTGCCACTCCCATTTCCACCCCTTGATTCCTGGACTTGTGAATCCTGGCTATGGGAGAAACAGCACTAAAGAGTGAATGCTGTTTCAGACAATACACAGTCTTCTGGAGAGCATTGCCCCAGCCTTGTAAGGTATTGCCAAGTATTTGGCACTATAATAGGGTCTTCAAAAGGCCATTCCACCATTCTATCAACCCAGCTCCTCTGGATAATGGGGAACATGGTAAGACCAGAGAATTCCATGAGCATGTGCTTGTTCCCATGCTTCATTTGCTATGAAGTAGGTTCCTTGATCAGACACAATGCTGTGCGAATTACTGTATTAGTTAGGGTTCTCTAGAGAAACAAAATCAACAAGGAACACTCGCAAATATAAAATTTATAAAAGTGTCTCATGTGACCACGGGAACACAGAGTCGAAAATCTGCAGGGCAGGCTGTGAAGCCGACAATTCTGATGGAAGTCCTGGAGGAACTCCACAGGAGAGACTCACCAGCCAAAACAGGAAGAGCCTGTCTCTTCTAAATCCTCCTTAGAAGACTTCCAGTGATCAGATTAAGCATTACTTGTTGCAGAAGACACTCTCCTTTGGCTGATTACAAATGGAATCAGCTGTGGATGTAGCTGACATGATCATGATTTAATTCTATGAAATGTCCTCATTGCAACAGACAGGCCAGCACTTGCCCAAACAGACAAACAGGTACCACAACTTGGCCAAGTTGACACATGAACCTAACCACGACAGTCCACCCCTTGTCAACTTGGCAGTTATACATACCACCTTAAACCATACCTAATTTCTAAATAAAAACAATAAAACACACATTTTTTCTTTCACCTAACAATATTCAACTGTCCTGTATATAACTGGAAACACATTAAATGTCTCTAGAATAGGGTGAAAATCCTTGGGTAATATTCATTCTTAAGCTTGATATCTTACAACTTAAATAGTATAACACGAACAAAACAGCATCACAGTCCTCGTTTCTGTAACGGATCACATGGCCGAGGTTCATATTTATCACTACCTTCTTCCACTACCCATTCCATGTTCCCTTTACCTTCAGCAAGCACTTCAGCTGGCCATGGTTCTTTGCCTGGTGGGGTGACCCAAACCTTCATTCCTGAAGTTTCAGAGCCATTGGTAGTCCTGTCTGGGTTGGGTTGCTGCAGTTTTCCATTGAGTTTAATCACAGGGCATGGTAGTACTAAAAGACGCCCTAGGGGATCTCTTATATTCCAAGAAAACTCTTCTTTACCTCCATTATGTAGTTGCAGTCCTATTTCCCCCTAATAGTCAGGGTCAATCACCCCAGACAATAATGTAATCCCCTTCTTGGCTTGTTGATCCAGTGGCATAAGTAGCCCAAAGTGACCAGGTGGCAGTCTTAACTTCCAGTTCAATGGAATCATTGTTGTTTCTCCTGGAGGAAGCACTCCCTGTTTTAGAACTAAAACCTATAGATCAGCAAAGCTCAGGGTCACAGGGACAGGAAGCAAAAATTTTCCTAGTGGATCACTAGGGGTAATAGTGTGTGGTACCACTCCCATTTCCACCCTTTGGTTCCTGGACCCATGGATCCTGGCTATGGGAGAAACAGCACCATACAACAGATGCTGATTCAGAGCATATACAGCTCCTGGAGAATATTACCCCAGCCTTTCAAGGTATTGCCACCTAGTTGGCACCGTAATTGAGTTTTCAAAAGGCCATTCCACCATTCTATCAATCCAGCTGCTTCTGGATGATGGGGAACATGGTAAGACCAGAGAATTCCATGAGCAGGTGCCCATTCCCGCACTTCATTTGCTATGAAGTGTGTTCCTTGATCAGAAGCAATGCTGTGTGGAATGCCATGATGATGGATAAGGCATTCTGTAAGCCCACAGATGGTAGTTTTGGCAGAAGCACTGCGTGCAGGGAAAGCAAACCCATATCCAGAGTATGTGTCTATTCCAGTTAGAACAAATCACTGCCCCTTCCATGAAGGGAGTGGTCCAATGTAATCAACCTGCCACCATGTAGCTGGCTGGTCACCTCGGGGAATGGTGCCATATCGGGGGCTGAGTGTGGGTCTCAGCTGCTGGCAGATTGGGCACTCAGCAGTGGCTGTAACCAAGTCAGGCTTGGTGAGTGGATCCATATTGCTGAGCCCATGCATAACCTCCATCCCTACCACCATGACCACTTTGTTCATGAGCCCATTGGGCAATGACAGGAGTTGCTGGGGAAAGAGGTTGACTGGTATCTACAGAATGGGTCATCTCATCCACTTGATTATTAAAACCTTCCTCTGCTGAAGTCACCCTCTGGTGCACATTCACATGGGACACAAATATGTTCATGTTTTTAGCCCACTCAGAAAGGTCTATCCACATACTTTTTCCCCAGACCTCTTTGTCACCAATTTTCTAATTACGGTCTTTCCAAGTCCCTGACCATGCAGCCAAACCATTAGCAACAGCCCATGAGTCAGTATACAAACGCACCTTTGGACAGTTTTCCTTCCAAGCAAAATGAACAACCAGGAGCACTGCTCGAAGTTCTGCCCACTGGGAGGATTTCCCCTCACCACTGTCCTTCAAGGACACCCCAGAAAGGGTTTATAGTGCTGCAGCCATTCACTTTTGGGTGGTACCTGCATATCGGGCTGAACCATCTGTAAACTAGGCCCGAGTTTTCTCTTCCTCAGTCAATTCACTGTAAGGAACTCCCCAAGAGGCCATAGCTCTGGTCTGGGAAAGAGAAGGTAATGTGGCAGGAGTGGAGACCATGGGCACTTGGCCCACTTCTTCATATAACTTACTTGTGCCTTCAGGACCTGCTCTGGCCCTATCTCATATATACCATTTCCATTTTACAATAGAGTGCTGCTGCACATGCCCAACTTTATGGCTTGGTGGGTCAGACAACACCCAGCTCACGATAGGCAACTCGGGTCTCACGGTAACTTGGTGGCCCATGGTTAAGCTTTCAGTCTTTTCTAAGGCCCAGTAGCAGATGGGCCTTAGAAGGAAAGACATTATCTGCAGCAGATGGTAAGGCTTTACTCCAAAATCTAAGGGTCTTCATTGTGATTCTCCTACAGGGGCCTGTAAAGGCTCCAGACAGCATCTCTATTTGCCACGGACACTTCCAGCACCACTGGATCTGCTGGATCATATGGCCCAAGTGGCAGCGCAGCTTGTTCAGCAGCCTGGACCTGTCACAGAGCTTCCTCTTGCTCAGTTCCCCACTCAAAATTAGCAGCTTTTCTGGTCACTCGATAAATGGGGTGGAGTAGCACATCCAAATGAGGAATACGTTGTCGCCAAAATCCAAAGAGACCAACTAGGCATTGTGCCTCTCTTTGGTTGTAGGAGGGGCCAGATGCAGCAACTTATCCTTCACCTTAGAAGGGATATCTCGACATGCCCCACATCACTGGATACCTAGAAATGCCAGTGAGGTAGTAGGCCCTATATTTTTGTTGGATTTATTTCCTATCCTCTGGTATGCAAGTGCCTTACAAATAAGTGTAGAGTAGTTGCTACTTCCTGCTCACTAGGTCCAATCAGCATGATATCATTAATACAATGGATTAGTGTGATGTCTTGTGTGAGGGAGAAACGATGAAGGTCCCTGCAAGTGAGATTGTGACATAGGGCTGGAGAGTTGTTATACCCTGAGGAAGGACAGTGAAGTTATACTGCTAACCTTGTCAGCTGAATGAAAACTGTTTCTGGTGGTCCTTATTGATAGCTATTGAGAAAAAAAATCATTAGCCAGATCAATAGCTATATACTACATACCTGGCAATGTGCTGATTTGCTCAAGCAATAATACCACATCTAGAACAGCAGTTGCAATTGGAGTCATCACTTGTTTAAACTTACCATAGTCCACTGTCATCCTCCAAGACCCACATATTTTCTGCACAAGTCAGATAGGAGAGTTGACAGGGGATGTGGTGGGAATCACCACCCCTGCATACTTCAAGTCCTTAAGAGTGGCACTAAATTCTGCAATCCCTCCAGGAACCCAATGTTGCTTTTGATCCACTATTTTCCTAGGTAGGACCGTTCTAATGGCTTCCACTTGGACTTTCCTACTGTAATAGCCCACACTCTATGAGTCAGAGAGCCAATGTGGCAATTCTGCATGTTGCTGAGTATGTTGATTAGAATTATGCATTCTGGAACTAAGGAAATGACCACAGAATGGGTCCAGGGACCCACGGTGAGGTGGGCCTGAGCTAAATCTCCATCAGTCACTTGATCTCCATGAGCCCCTTCTCTGACTGGTGGACCAGAGTGATGTTTTGGGTCTCCTGGAGTTAGTTTCACTTCTGAGCCCATGTCTAATAATCCCCCAAATATCTGATCATGTCCTTTTCTCCAATGCACAGTCACCCTGGTAAAAGGCTGTAGGTTTCCTTGGGGAAAGCTGGGAGGAAGGTTTGCAGTGTAAATTTTGGATAGTGTAACAGGATCCTTCCCCAAGTGTACCCAGCTCTCCCCTCATTCAAGGGGTCTGGGTCTGTAAACTGTCTCAAGTCTAGGAATTGATCAAAAGTGTTGTGATGCTCTGTTTTTGAAATTCAAGTTAAAATTCTGTTCACTTGACCTAGAATTCTTCTGCTCATACAGCTCAAACAAGAATTTAGTAGACTATCCACCTCTTTTACTTCTAGGTATTCCGTGTGCTACCAGCCAATGCTAAAAGTCTCTGTGAATCAGATTATTTTGACTGTTGCTTTAAGTCTGCTGTCCATTATGGTGACCACACCCACCTTGTCTATAGTGATTAACTGTAGCCACATGGCTTCTGCCAACTCATGATCCAATCATCTTCATTATGTTTAAGGATTCCAGCTCAGTGATAGCAGTTCCCATGGTAATATCTGACCTACAGAGGAGGGCGACTACCGAGCTCTTCAGGGATGATTCAGCCAGTTTCACAAATTTATTTCTCAAGGTTCTGGTGAAAGATGTGTCCTCTGGACATTCCTGGGGTGTGTGAGCAGATCTTCCATGAAAAATCCACTCTAACATTCCAAACTCTGTAAGTCTCTGGATTCCCTCATCTATATTAAACCAGGGAAGTTCTGGCATTTCAACCTCAGGTAATGTTGGCTACCTTTTGATCCATGTTTCAGCTAACCATCCAAAGATACTGTTGATTTCCTTTCTAACCCCTCAAGCTACAACATTGAATGTGTAAACTCTGCTTAGTGGGGCCATATCAATAAATTCAACTTGATCCAACTTTGTTTTCTTTCTACCATAATCCCACACCCTTAATGTCTATTCCCACATATATTCCCCTGATTTTTTTTCTATATAGATTGGAAAACTCATGGAATCCTTTTGGAGTATAGAATACCTCCTCCTGAATCACACCTTGTACCTCACCTTTTTGGGGCTTGTTGGGATTTTAGTGTAGTTATAGATCTTGAAGAAAAGAGGGGTAGTGGGGGTGAGTCATGAAAAGAGTAGAAGCATCTTTCAAGGTAATTACCTCAGGGCATTCCTTTGTAGTTTCATCTTGTGTAACAGGATTAGTCACTCCAGACAGAGAAGTGAGGGCTCTTCCCTCAGGGGAAGTGGTTACAGGGTTAGCAGACACTGAAGGGTAATCTCCCTAGGTGGAGATGTATGGCAGATTCCTTTGGGCAGACTACAGACCAGGAAATTGTTTCCTCAAGGCAGGCTGGAGGTTGGGAAGCTCTTTCCTCAGGGCAGTACATTACAGGTCTATCTAACAAAGGCTCAGCAGATTTCAGGGATTCCATCTCCCCATAGACATCTTTATCAGGCCATATATCCCATCCCAAGTTCAGGATCCCATTCTTTTCCAATGCTAGCCCTTACTTTAGCAGCAGACTCCCTGCGAGGTTGAAATTTTAATTTACATTGTAAACCTGCTACTCACAGAATGAGGGTCTGTGTTTGGTTTTCAGAGATCTCAAGTCTGTGACCATGCATGTGTTGGCTTGAAAGGATTATGTACCCTAGAAAAGCCATGTTTTAATTCTGATCCATCTCATGGAGGCAGCAGGATATTTTAATCCCTATTCAGTACTGTATGTTGGAAACTTGATTAGGTATCTCCAAGGAGATGTGACTCAATTGTGGGTATTAACCTTTGATTAGAGAGTGATGTGACTCCATCCATTTCAGGTGGGTCTTGATTAGTTTGCTGGAATCCTGTAAAAAAGAAAACATTTTGGAGAAAGTTTGAGAGCCAAGAGAACCATGAGAACCCACACAGCTGGAAACCTTTAGAGATGTAGAAGGAAAATGACTCTGGGAGAGCTTCACAAAACAAGAAGCTAGCAGACATCCTCATGTTCACCATGTGCCTTTCCAGTTGAGAGAGAAACCCTGAACTTCACTGGCCTTATTGAACCAAGGTATCTTTCCCTGGATGCCTTAGGTTGGACATTTCTATGGCATTGCCTTAATTTGTACATTTTCATAGGCTTAGACTGTAAACTTGCAACTTAATAAATTCCCTCTGTTAAAAGCCATTCTGTTTCTGGTATATTGCATTCTGGCAACTAGCAAACTAGAACAATGGGAAATAAGATTTTCTTTCAGGGCACACATGGAAACTTTTACACTCTCACCCAGAGCCCTGCCTCAAATAAGTATACAATTAGCAGAATCTAGTCATGATATTTTGAGTATCTCTCTTGCCAACTCATCCAGTGGACTGTCAGTGCCATCTTAATGAGTGGAAACAGAGTCGTTAGTGCCTCTGAGTCTAATCAGAGTAGAAAACCAATTGCAAAAACCCATATTTAAGATCCTGTTTCTCAAGAACCCCTCCCAGCACCAAGCTGTATTAGTCATCATTCTCTAGAGAAACAGAACCAACAGGAGATATCTGTAACTATGAGATTTATAAAGGTGTCTCATGCAACTGTGGGAATAGAAGAGTCCAAAATCTACAAGGCATATTGTGAAGCTGGCAGTTCTGAGGAATGGTTAGGATGAACTCCTCAGGAGACGCTTGCTGGGTGAAGAAGTAGTGGAAAAGTCTCTCTTCTCCCTTAAATGTCTTCAGTTGATTGTATTATCTCATTGGTGGCAGATATGTCTTAGTTAAAATCACAGATGTAATCAGGCACAGATGCAATGAACTAACTGATGATTTAATACCCCAGCTTTCTGGTTTATCAACCAGCCATGAAATATCCTTGCAGCAATGGTCAGGCTAGTGCTTGCCAGACTAGAGCACTGGACATCATCACTTGGCCAAGTTGATACCAGAATCTAATGATCACAGTGATATCCTGAGAGTGACTTTTGCTTACTGGACATTGGCAGGTCATCCATCTTGATAAAGAGAGTTTATCAGTTCTCTGCTATCTCTAAACTCTTTAACAGCAGAGTCAAACAAAGGGTAAATAAAAATTTTGGACAAATAATATAAATAAAAATTATTGCAGAATTTCTATCTTGGAGAAAACCCTAAAGGGGGAATATTTAATGTATTCCCAGCTTCTATTATAACTGGGAATTGTTAGTATAAGAAATATTCTTTGGAAAGCTATTTCTTTACAATATGGAAATTTTATATAATATGGATGATAGTTAAATCCATGAAATAAAGCTGAACACCAAAGGCAGAATATTTAGCATGAGAAAGGAAGAGTTGGTAAGGATGTAACCATGGGGAATATACTGAAGGCTCTGATGGGGATAAAGTGAACATCACTAGTAGGAGAGAAGAATCAACAACAAAAAGGTAAACAACCCAATAAGAGTCACATCATTAACATGGCAATGCAAGACATCCTCTAAAAAAACTCCCTAGAGATTCAGCAAATAAAAGAGTAAATTCCAATTGCTTAGAATGCTGGAGGATGGTAGAGTTTGGATAAGGACTCCATAAATGCTGAATCAAAGAAAAAGATAAATATCAGGTAGGAAATTTCCATCCCAGATATGCTGCTGGTCCACTTCCCTTCATCCTTCACCTGGTCCTGCACAGACTCAGAGCTACTGGCCCAGGTTTCTTCCAGTACACAACTATAGAACCAATCAAAGCAGCAAGTTTGAACCTCACACATATCCAGGCACAGGGACACAAGTACACAGAAACCCAGAGCAGATAACAAGTCACAAGAACTGTATACAAAAAGATCCCTGGAGTGGAGTGAGGGGAAGGAGTGACTGTGATAGAAAGTCTGGCAAGTGGTTCACTCGTGTAATTCAGTTTCTGTTGGCTGGAACACCTAAATGCAAAAAGGACTTTTCTGGAATAATTTACCTTTCTGGATTGACCCCGTCTGGCTCTCCAGGGTGGGATTCCCTAATGGGGAAGAAACCAGAGGCAGAAAAGCTTCACAGAAAAAAATGGGGTGGGGGGCAGACAGTGTAAGTAAGACAGGAGGTCTGCTGTAAGACAGGAGGTTCCTGAACTGAAAAATGTCAGCAAAACAGGGCCCTGAGTGAGGGATACAAGTTAAATCACTGGAGCTGGGGAGAAAATTCTGCACAAAAACAAACAGAACAGCTCAAGATTCCCAGAGAATGGACAGAGGAAAGGAAGCTTTCACCTGGATGTGAAACAATTGCACAAAAAGTGCAATCTTCAAAATTGTGCCATATATCCAGAGCAAGAATCAGATGATGACAAGCTGAGAAAATCTGATCAAATAAACCTGGGCTATTCTAAATGTTTAGAATAAGTTGAACCAAACATCAAAGAAGAGCCTTAACACAAGGCCAGGCAATAAAACCCTAGACAAGAGGAAGAAATTGATCTTCAGAGTTAACTCATTAAGATAATCAGATGCTTTGATAGCAGCAAGAATTACAAGCCACACTAAGAAGCAGGAAGATATGATTCAGTCAATGGAACAAATTAAACTTCAGAGAAGCCACAGAACTTATGACAACTAATCAAAGAAGTTCAATCAATTCACCTAAATCAGTTCAAGAAGATGAAGAAAGTATGGATAGAACTGAAGGACATAAGAAGATAACATGTGAACTTAAGGAAGAATTTAAAAGTATAAAAAGAAATATAACAGAAATTATGGGGATAAAAGGAATTGTAGAAATTGAAAATACACTAGAGGCATACAACAACAGATTAAAACAGGCAGAAGAATCAGTGAACTAGAAGACAGGACAATCAAAATTACACAGTTAGAAGAACAAATAGAGAAAAGAATAGGAAAAACTGAACAGTGTCTTGGGGATTTGAGTCACAGCATGAAGCACACACACATATGTGTCATGGGTGTGCCAGAAGGAGGTGGAAAGGGAAAAGGAGCAGAAAGTATATGAGGAAATAATGGCCTAGAATTTCCCAATTCTTATGGAAGACATAAATATACATGTCTAGGAAGCTCAACATACCCTAAACAGAATAAATCTTAATAAACCTACTCTGAGACATATGCTAATCAGCATGCCAAATGACAAAGATAAAGAGAGAATTCTGAAAGCAGCCAGAAAAAGTGATTTATCACATACAAGGGACCCTCAATAAGATTAAATACTGAATTCTCATCAGAAACCATGGAGGCAAGAAGGCAGTGGTTTGATATACTTAAGGTACTGAAAAAGAAAAATTGCCAACCCAAAAAAACTGTCCTTCAGAAATGAGTGAGAGTTTAAAATATTCACAGATAAATAGAGAATTCATCAACAAAAGATCTGCTCTACAAGAATTACTGAGTTCTGTAGGCTGAAAGGAAAAGACAGGAGAGTGGCTTGGAATAATATGAAACAATGAAGATTGTTAATAGAGATGACTAAAAGGTGGATACAAAACCCAATAGTACTGTGTCCTCAATATACAACTCTACTCCATAATTCCTATAGGAATAAGAATTCAATTTGAACAAGAAGAAGGCATTTTTTTCTGATAACAGACTTGCAAAATATAAAGTAGCAAAGTATGGCAAAAATAACATAAAGTGGGAAAACAGAAGGAAAATGGGAGCAGAGAATGCATATGCTATTGAAGCTAAGTTGATATCTTTTCATATTAGTAAGTTGTAGATGTTAATTGTGTAATATAAACCCCAGGGTAACCACAAAGTATTTTTTTAAAAAATACAAAAACAGAAATGAGAAAAAAATCAGTCAGATACATCAGAAATGATTAACTATACAGAAAGGAGTTTACGATAAAGGAAAAGAGGGAAAAAAAAAGGTATGGCACATAAAAACCAAAGAACAAAATGTCTTAAGTAAGTACTGCCTTTACAGTAATAACACTGAATGTTAATGGTTTAAACTGCCCAATCAAAAGACACAGATTGGCAGAATGGATTAAAAAGCATGATCCAACTATGTGTTGTTTATAAGAGACTCATCTTAGACCCAAAGACACAAATAAGTTGAAAATGAAAGGCTTGAAATAGCCATTCCATGCAAATAGTAATCACAAAAGAGCTGGGGGAAGCTATACTGATATTGGAAATGAGTTTTAAGTCAAACTTGTTTTAAGAGACAAAGAAGGATACTATATATTAATAAAAGGGGCAATCTACCAAGAAGATATAACAGTCTCTAGGACTGACTGATTCTCTAGGAGAGACCACATATTGGGTCACAAAACAAGTTTCAATCAATTTACAAAGGTTGAAATTGTACAAAGCATCTTCTCTGACTGCAATGTAATGAAACTTGAAATCAATAACAGGCAGAAAAGGGGAAAATTCACAGATATATGGAAGTTAAATGACACACTCAAACAATCAGTGGGTCAAAGAGAAATTGCAAAGGAAATCAGTATATAACTTCAGATGAATGAAAATGAAAACACAATACATCAAAATTTATGGACAGCAGAGAAGGCAGTGCTAAGAGGGAAACTGATAGTCCAACATGCTTACATTAAAAAAGAAAGAAAAAGGTTAAAAAAAAAAAAGCAGCACTCTTAGACAAACTAGAAAAAGAACTGAAAAACTCTCCCAAAGAAAGCAGAAGGAAATAACATATATTATAGCAAAAACAAATGTAATTGAGAATAAATAACAATAGAGAATTAACAAGAGCAAAAGTTGGTTCTTTGAAAAGATCAATAAAATTGACAATCCCTTAGGTTCACAGAGAAAAAATGAGAAGACACAAATAAATAAATTCAGAAATGAGAGGGCTCATTGCTATAAAACCAACAGAAATAAAAAGGATCATAAGAGTATACTACAAACAACTGTGTGCCAACAAATTAGGAAGCCCAGACAGCCAAAAACATCTTGAAATAAAGAACAAAGTTGTACGAGTCAAACCTCCTGATTCTAAATCATATTATAAAGCTATAGTGGTCAAAACAGCTTGGTTCTGGCACAGGGATAGATATATTGACCTATGAAATTGCATTGAGAGCTCAGAAACAGACCCTCACATCTATGGTCAATTGAATTTTGACAAGGCTTCCAAGTTCACTCAATTGGAAAAGAATAAACTCGTCAACATATGGTGCTGAGAAACTAGATTTACATTTGCAAGAGAATGAAGATGGATCCCTACCTCACACAATATACAAAAATTACTCAAAATGGACCAGAGACCTGAATGTAAATAACCAAACAATAAAATTCTGAGAAGAAATCATATGGAAGCATCTTTAGGACCTTGTGTCAGGCAGTGGTTTCTTAGACTTACACCCAAAGAACAAACAATGAAAGAAAATGTAGATAACTGGGACCTCATCTAAATTAAAAACTTTTGTGCCTCAAGGGACTTTCTCATGAAGGTGAAAGACAACTTACTCAATGGAAAAAAAAACATTTGGAAAACACTTATCTGATAAGGGTTTAATATGCAGAATATAGAAATACTACAGCTCAACAATAAAAAGACAAACAACCCAATTAAGAAATGGGCAAAAGATTTGAATAGGTATTTCTCCAAAGAGAATCTACAAATGACTTAAAAGCATATGAAAAGATGCTTGACATCACTAGCTATTAGGGAAGTGCAAATCAAAGTCTTAATGAGATAGCATTTCACATCAACTAGAATGGCTACTATTAGAAACAGAGAGTTATAAATTCTGGAGTAGATGTAGAGACATAGAAGCACTCATTCCTTGCTGGTGGCAATGTAAAATGGTGCAGACACTGTGGAAAACAGTTTGGCACTTCCTCAGGAAGCCAAGTATAGAATTACCATATGACTCAGCAATCCTGATACTAGGTATATAACCAAAAGAATTGAAAGCAGGGACTTGAACAGATATTTGCACACTGATGTTCATTCCTGCATTATTCATAATTTCCAAAAGATTGGAGCAACCCAATTGTCCATTAAAGGTGAATAGATTAAAATGTGGTGTACACATACAATGGAATATTATTCTGCTGCAAAAAGGAAAGGAGTCCTGATATATGTGACAACATAGATGAACCTTGAAGACATCTTGTTGAGTGAAGGAAACTAGATATGAAAGGATAAATAATGCATGATCTCACTGATATGAAATAATTAGTGATGCAAACTCATAGAATCTGAATCTAGACTATAGACTCCCAGGGGATGGAGTGGAGATAGGGAATGGGAAGTTAAGGCTTAAACTATACAGGATTACTATTTGGAATTATGGAAATATTTTGTAATGAATGGTGGTGATGGTAGTGCAGCATTGTGAATGCAACTAACAGCACTGGAATAGATATCTGAAAAAGGGAAAATGTTAGATTGTATATAACAGAATAAAAAAATAAAAAAAAAATCCATGGAACTACACTACATAAACAGTGAACCTTAATTTAAACCATGGACTATAATTAATAGTACAATTATAAAACTGTACTATCATCAATTGTAACGAATGTTTCACACCAATGCAAGGTGTTAATGGTGGTGTATTGTGTGTTAACCTACAACTTCTCAATAAATAAAGAAAAAAAACGTAGGTTGAGTGGACTTACCAGTAATTTTATAAACATCTTGTACAGGCCATCATAGCACATCGCAGTGCTTTCGTGCTATAGTTCTTCAGGTACAAAAGACACTGCTTTGGGTTAAAATTCTCTGAGTTTGAGAAGAATTACAAGATTATACTCCTGGATGTGCCACTAACACAGCAACTGGGTAGGTAGTTCATCCTCATGGGTCTTTATGATGCCTTAGAGCACAGCACACTTTTGATCAATTTTAACTAAAATTTGCTATCCCTTATCTGATGCTGAAATTTCTGCAGACCTACTATTAATTTAATTTTGAAAAGCACTCTGGTTTATTTTCTTAGATAGAATGAAACATGTGTACTCCTTTATTCATCCAACTGTCCCTTGAGATGATTGCTTGTGCTTTTAATAACGATAAATGATCAATATACAAACCACAAAGCGATATTATTGGACACTGCCACCTCTAAGCATTTTTTGGACCATAGCTGAGTATAAATGAATAAACAAACAAATAGCCAACCAAACCCATGACTTTGGCTTAATTATCACAATGTGCTGACTGAGCTTAGCAACCACTGATGTACTGCACTGTGAAAACTTTCTTAAATGAAATACATGGGAAGAACCCCCATGGCCACGTGTTCAATCAAGAGGCCCCTGATGATTTTCTAAACAGATAATTAGCTTCTCTCTTTCCAGA
The DNA here is from genome assembly GCA_004026745.1 of Myrmecophaga tridactyla. Taxonomy (NCBI): domain Eukaryota; kingdom Metazoa; phylum Chordata; class Mammalia; order Pilosa; family Myrmecophagidae; genus Myrmecophaga; species Myrmecophaga tridactyla. The sequence goes on from PVIY010000891.1 coordinate 125,312, forward strand.
CTGACAGGGCACACTTAAAATTACTTAGGAGTATATTTGCCTTCCTTCCTTTCTACATGGAAGAGTTGGTTGTTTCGTGTTTTCATCTTTTTGATCATTTCCTTTGTGATAGATGTTGGATGTTGGATTTCTATAGAAAACAGGATGGAAAAGGTATTTTTCTCTCTTTTGGCTAATGCTACATTACATAGACTGTTTTGTTCCCTTCACCTCCCTTTCTCCCACCCACTCCTCACTTGTGATTTCAGAAAGCCAGCTGTCTTTATGTTGATGTGATCAAGCTCATTGAATTATTCCCAACTATGTGGCAAACATTAAAAATACAAAATATCAGCAGGGAAGCTGTGACTTTTAAGTCCTCAGAATCAGTGGATTTATTTTTCTTTCAACACATACCAAACAAGTCCCTGGCTTTAGAGAATGCTGTGTCGGCAAATCAGAAGTATAAGTCCACTGGGGAGTTGTGAAAACACCCTTGCAATGGCCAAGATGCCACAGCATTTCATAGTGTTGCTTTAACAAATGACATCTTGGGGATTTTCATATTTTCAACTTTTAACCATTTTTAATGATCAAATTTTGGGGGGGGGGGTCAGGGATTTAAAGGGGGAGCAAATAAAACAAAGAAATGGGGCAGAGCTGGAAACACATCAATTCACAGGGAGAGTCAGCAGCCCTGGTCCTGGAAGAGGTTGGGACATTAGTTAAATGGTTCTCAGCTCAACCACCTCTCCACTGGACTTTTCCTTCATTCTTTCTTAGCCTCTTCCCCAGGCTCTCTCCGTTTTCCCTAACAAAGCCTCTTTTCAGAGCCAATAGAAAATGTGGCAATTTGGTATATTGGAGACAGCAATCCAAGTACAATCTGCTGAGTCCTAGTCCCAACTTCACCATTTACTAGCAGCATGCCTTGGGGCGAGTACTTAAATTTTGGTTCCCAGTCTCCACTTCTACAAAATAGGGACCTCTGCGCCATCCAATTCACAAAGATATTTTTAGGGTTAAGTTAAAAACTACACAGGTATGTTCTATAAAATCTAGGCATTATATAAACGTAAACCATGATCAGTGTATATTTGAGTATCCTGCACATGTTTGCCAATGAAGACTCTAAATGACTGATAAATGAATGCATAGTCTTATTTATCAAATGCTCTCATTCTAGGAGATATTTACAATTTCACATAATTGATATAATTGGCCATAATTGGCAAGGAAAACTTAACCACTAAAACCATTCATTTTTCAGCCAATTGAATAATCAAATTTGATCATTAAAATAAATTGTTAGATACCAATGGGTTGATACACTGTCAGTAACCTCAGACTGTAGACCAATCTAGTCATGTTAATAAGGCTGATGCTGTAATCTGTTATGGTTGCATCATCAAATGATTCCAACACTTTATGGGCTCTGGTACATAATAGAGAGGCTGGAAAGTAAAACAACACAACAATTACATTTCTGAGACACCCTTGCAACTGGGGCAGGCATGTAACTTATGTTGCCAAATAGATGAAAACAGAGTGAGGTGTGGACGCAGAAGTGGTACATGAGGGAATGGACACATCACTCGTGGCAAGCACTGAGGGAATGGTAGCTGGGTTTTCAGAGACAGCCAAGGCATTCTTCTAGCATCCTGTTCCTTAATTTACTTGAGTCTAAATGTTGAATGACTGAGAAGTCATTGTATTTGGCTGAGTCTACCCAGAAATGACTAGTTTATATCTTCTTCTACTACAGATAATGGGAGGCAAGAGTCAGATATTTGTCATGTAATGGAAAATAAAATTATGTTTTGCACAGCTTAGTTTGTGATGTGAATAACTGTACTTGCTATGTTATTTGACTTAAAGATAGCTCTAAATCAATACATATAGGTCGATCTCATTTTTTTCCAGGCTATATAAAGCATATGGTGCCTTTTCCCATTTAAGCAGCTCCATATATCCTTAAAAATGTGGAAAGAATCAATTTTAGTAGCTGTACAAGATTCCATTATACATACACAGCATGATTTACAGATACACGATTCAATTTTTACACATTTGGGTAACAAATTTTGGCTATAATAAAAATTTTTTACAAAAAATTCTTTTAACATTTTGAATGATTTCCTATATAATGTTCATAATCAAGTTTAATATTAACACTTTTGGTCATTTCCATATTTTATAAGACTTAAATATGTAAAAAATGTTTTCCAAACAATATTCCTTACACAAACAATCCCCAGTTATAAGAGAAACTGAGAAAGAATAATTACCACTTTAGAGCATTCTACAATATAGAAATTCTACAATAGATTTTATTTATATTTACAGTTGTCTAAAAATTGTATTTACTCTTTATTTGACTCTGCTGTAAAGGAGTTAAGAGATAGCAGAGAACCTATGAGCTCTCTTCATCAGGACGCATGACCTGCCAATGTCCAGTAAGCAAAGTCACTCTTGGGGACACATAAAGTCACCCTCAGGGATATCATTATAGCAGTGCCACATGGCAATGCCATTTTGGTCTTTATTAAGGTGATATGACTTGATTATTTAAAAAATTCAGAATCCATTTTATTTTTTTCTATTACTAAAACTAAAGATTTTAGCACAGTTAAAATGCTAATTATTTGACTTTTGTAAACTACCACATAGAAATGTACATGGATCTACTAGAAGTGTTTAGACTTTTAGGATCTGTTCACCCAAGATGGCTAGATTGTACCTGGGTGCCTGGACCTTAGCAACTGGTGGGCGGGCTGCCCTAGATCTTCCCACCTTCACCATCCTGTGTGCTCTCCATCAAACAACTGGATAGACTCACTGATCAAGTATAGGGCCTCAGAATCCAACTTGGGAAGTGAAAAGCTAGCATCTGCTGGCTGCCAGGATCAGGTCTGGATTCCTGTCCCATTAGCCTCCTGGGGTGTTTTAGTTTCTCAGTTGCTAAGACAAATACCACACAGTGGGTTGGCATAAGCAAAGGGAAATCATTGGCTCGTGTTTTCAGAGGCTGGAAGGTCTGTTTCCTCTTGGGGTCAGTAGCATTCTGGTGGGTTGGCAATTCTTTGGTTCCTTGGCTGTCCCATCACATGGCAATATCCTTTCCTTTCTCTTCTGATTTCTGAAGACTTCCAGCTTCCAGTTTCTCTTTATCAATGGATTTTTCTTTATAATATCTCCAGTAATAAGATTAAGACTCATTCTGACTGACCCACCTTAACTAAAAAGAACATATTCAAAAGGTCCTATTTACAATGTAGTCACAGTAACAGGAATGGGATTAAGATTATGTTTTTTTTTCTGGGGTACATACCTCAATCTATGCAGGGACTCAGAGTCAATGGTTTAATTTCTCATTTTGGGTCTGTTTTTAACCCTACCACATGCCCCACCCCCGTCAGAATGCAAACTGCACTCCATCCCCCACTCCAAATTTTGGGAATTCCAGCCTAAAAAGTGGAAAAGGACTGCAGAAGAGGGAGGGAGAATAGGAGTGAGGAAGAAAGAGAGAAAATGAGGTGATGGGAAAGAAAAAAATTAAGAAGAGTAAAGAAGTAGGAGAGAAAAGGGAAGAGTAAGAAATAAACTGCATCTACCTATTTTCCTCAGACATCTTCAAACAATTCTATATCCAGTTTTATAATTTGAATTAATGTTTTCTAAACAACTCATGTTTTTTCTTATTTTTTTGGTTGGTTGGTTATTTTATTTTTGTCTGTTGTTTTGATTTTTTCTCTATTATAAGGGTTCTTTCCTTTCATTTATTTATTTATTCTGTTTTTGGCAAGGACTGCAATTTTTATCTATATGAACCTGTAGATTTTCTTTCAATGAAAGCATTTCTGCTTCCTCTTCATTTCCTTTAGTTTCCTCATGGGCAAGTAGAGACTTGTGCAGTGTTGCCTGTGCTAATTACAACACTGCCATGTTCACAGTCTACTCATTTGGCAAGTAACTGGCAGAAGTACTTTGACAATAGCAGCTCTGCAATGCCATGGTACAGAGGAAATGTGGCTCACAGTGAGAAGTGGCCTAGACCTGCAGACTGTGCCTTGGTTGATCTTTTTGTTCATGTTGAATAATTAAACCATTGCTCTTTGATACCAAGTTATAAATGGTTCAGATTTAGGTTGAAATAATGAAATAATCATTATTACTTCAAGAATAAAAATAATGAAATAATTATTATTACTTCAAAAAAAATGTTTTCTTTAGTTTAAAATATCTTATTATGGTCTGATACAACCCGAATTTCTAATAAATTTGGATACCATGAAAAAGAAATGTGTGCCTTCTCTGTCACTAAAATATTAAAATTTTTCATTATGTAAGATTTAATATGCATGAAGGATTAAATGTTCAACAGAAACTCTAGCTCATAAAGTGCCAAAAGGGAGGAAAATTATTCATTGATTTAGGTTATGGGAATATATTTCAATCTCTGAAGTTATACAATTGGTGAAACAGAGATTTCCTTGTGACTGAGATTCTGCCCGTCTGCTGTAAAACATCCATTTGTGTATTCAGTCTTTGATTGTTCTGCTTATAATCTTTGCCTAACAACTCAGAGCTTAGGCAATTATTTTGGGAACAGTACTCTTCATTAGAATCATGGCGGTTTGATAGCTTGGACCATGTTCTCCCAATCTGCTGCTTTTTTCATGTGTAAAATATTTAATTTTTTTTCACTCTTCAACTATGAAATCTGTTTTCAGCAATAGCCTTCTCTCATAATAGTTCTCTTTAAACTTGTTTTTGCAATGTGTAAGACAATTAATAACCTCCTTTAAAAGAACTCTTTGCTTTCTTTTTCTTTTTACACCACCATATTATTCTAATTTTCTTCTTTTCCTTATTATTATTCCATATATTTGAAAATGGTGGCTCTAGCAGAGTGGAAAGTACATTGGGTAGGATGCTAAAAGATCTTTATGAAGTCAAATCCTAGTTTATTTATAAGCTGTGTGACCTTAGTCATGCCATTTAACTTTTGATTTATCCTTTCTCTGCTCATGTATAAAATGAGGATAATTATCACTGTTTCACTGAAGTTTTATTGGAGAAATATAAGTTAGAGCACTTTGCAAAAAGCAAAATGATTCAAATATAAGGTTTTATCTGAGAGTTCCTCTTTCCCCTGCCTACCAACTTTGGACCTTTCCCTTGATTCTATCTTCCATGTTTCTATATTGATGACAAATAAATCTAAAATTCCCATTCTGACCTCTGCCCTAGTTTCAGTCACTCTCCCCAGCTGACTAGACATTATAAAATTCTCAAGGTCATAAGACTCTTTTCTGTATCTTTGCATGTGTGAGACCAACCAGAAAAAAACTAGGTAACTTCTCTTATTTGCTCACACAAAATTTAGGTAAAACCTCAAAATCAATACATCAAATTTAACCATTTTCTGCTGTGCTGGTTTGAAGCTGTTAATCTATCCCAGAAAAGACCATGTTTGTTTAATCAATTCCTGTGGGTACAGACCTATTGTGGGTGGGACCTTTTGGTTGGTTATTTCAATTGAGATGCGACCCACCCCATTCAAGCTGAGTTTTAATCTTTTTACTGGAATCTTTTATGAGAGGCTAAAGGACAGAAAAAGTCAAAAAGCTTAGGGAGAAAAGCCCCAGAAATGCTAAGAAAGGACCAACAGAAACTCAGAGAGGAGCCACTGGAACCAGGAACTGAAAGCAACAAAACCTGGGAATGAAGGACCAGCAGACAGAGGCCATGTGCCTTGCTATCTGACAGAGGAAAGTGGATGCCAGCAGTATTTCTTCAGAGAAGGTTTCATTCTGTTGATGCCTTAATTGGGACATTTTTATGGCCTTAGAACTGCAAATTTCTAAACTAATAAACTCCTATTGTAAAAACCAACCCATTTCTGGTATATTGCATTCTGGTAGTTTTAGCAAACTCAAACCACCCCCAACATGAATTTATTTCCAAACTTCCTCATTTCTGTGTCACTAACACTGAAGCCACCTGGGTATACATATCAGCCTTGTTTCTTTCTTCTCACTTAAATTTAGTCAGGTACCAAGTAGTTTCGATTCTTTTGTTTTTGCTCTTTAGCATGTATCGCCTCATTTCTACTCCCTACCATCATCCAGATTCAGGCTTTTATTACTTCCTTCTAGGTGTATTACAATTGAAACTTCCCTTATTCTGCCCTTCCCACCTTGACAATAATCCTCTTTAATCTATCTAGTACATTGCCGGCAGTTTACTTTTATGAAATAACTGTAAAAGAGGGGGCTCAAAGTGAGAAGCTTATGCAAATTTAGACTTTTCTGGGTTTGTTTGATAGTTGCATAGGGAATTCAAGTTCCTAAAGTGTAGAGTCACCAGAAAAAAAGGGAAATTCTCCATATCTGTGGTAGGCAGCCTCTAAAAATTGTGTCAATGATTATCACCTCCTGGTATTCATGTCTTTGTATATTTCCTTCCCCATGATTATGGGCAGGACCTACTGACTTGCCTCTAACAAATAGATTCCTACAAAAGTGATGATATCACTTCAGAGATTCACTTGTGATTTTATCTTGCTCACTCTCACTCCCACTCTCCCTCATTCACTCTCTCTCATTGCCTCTAAGAGAATCCATCTGCCATATACTGAGCTATGTATGGACAGACCAACATGGCAAGAAATGGGTGTCTCTGGTCCAAGCCTACAAAGAACTGATCCCTGTTAACTGCTTCATGAGTGAGTGTGGAGGCAAATCCTCTCCCAGTTGAGTTTCATGATAACTGCTGCCCTTACTGGTCACCTTTGTTACAGCCTTATGAGGGACCCTGGCCAGAGGACCCAGCTAAGCCACACTTAGATTCCTGATCAACAGAAACCATGAGATAATAAATACTTGTCTTAAACTACTAAGTTTGGGGATAATTTGTTATGAAGCAATAGATAACTATAATACAGTCTAGCATATTTGAATAAAGATGGTTTTCTGTTTTTCTCATCACTACAACTTGTACTAGTGTCACAGGTGAAAAAGTTTGTGAGAAATAATTTTTGGTTAGGCCCTGTAAAGAGAAAGCTTATTGCTTCATGGACCACATAACAGAGTGCATTATAAGTGGGAGTAGTCCACTTCAGGGAAGGGACTAGAAAGAGCTGATTTTTATGCATGTCAGAGATAAAAATGACCTTGTACCATAATAACCTTGTACCATTATGTCTACTTCAAGGATGACAAGTGATGTCATGACAATGACACAGGATACATGCAGCCTCGTTAGGGTTCATCACAAGGAGCTGGCAGGATCATGGCGGAGAATGCAAGATAGGACCAGAGAAGACACATACGAGACATCCTGGATTCTTCTTAACTGACTTGAGGAGAACTGGGACTGAAGTCAGAAAGTATCTTATTGGTTTATTTTATATTATCAGGATCCCATTAATTTCATGCAAATGGAAACATGGGAAATATTGGCCTTACCTGCTTCTATCATGTCACTTAACTCCTCTTTGTTACCTGCACTTAAGCATTCCAACATTTGGCTTCCACTTCTATTTGCTTGCTACCCTACAGTCAAACAGATGCACTCATTCTTCCATAATGCATTATCTGCCCACTTCATATAACTTCTCTCTCCCTCCTTAACTAATGCTGGTGCATTTTCAAAATACAAGGGAAATTTTGCTTTCTATCTATTGTACAAAACTGTGCCAATGATTTTCTGTGAGTGTCCACCATGAAACTATGGAAGATCAATCACCAATGGGAAATAACACACTAATTGATATGGACATACCTCATATTGGCTAGACATAATCAAAGATATAAAACGTATCTATGAGATGGCCACTGCTCTTAAAGATTCCCAATCTCATGATGAAGACAAAACTTTCCCCTATAGGGCAGTGTGATGGTGGCGCAGCAGCAGTTCTCACCCGGTGTTTGATTCCCAGTGTCTACTGATGTAAAAAAAAAATATTATGGGAAAAAAAACTTTTCCCTATGAAACAATCAGAGAACAGGGACTGAATATCCTTGATCCTTCCTGAACTACTCAAATTTTTAAGTGCTTATCACTTAAAAGAAAATGAGCTTAAGAAAGCAGAGACAGATTATTTTGATGTTTCAAACCAAGGCTCTATCTTCACCCTTACCTTGACATTGATTATAAATGGGAACTGTCAGGCTCCTGGTGATGGGGAAGATGGTTACTTGGAATTCAGTCTTTGCTTACAGCTATTTGACCAGACTCGTTCCTTTGAGTCACTCAGTTTTATAGCTCTCAGCTGTCTGTCACAAAATCCAGACATTTGCATCTCTCAGAGAGATCTTGAGGGAGTAGGAATTATGTCAGTGAACTAACCTGACCAGCATATGAATTTAATAGGTCATTGCTTCATGTGATCCCTGCTAACACATTAGTTCAATCCATTCCCTAGGCCCCTATCTTCAATTGGTTCCTTATGGTTAAGAAGTAGAAAGTCTCTGTTCCCTGAACTTGTTTCCGAGAATGGTTCCGCTCTATCACTAAATATTCCTTCATTTTTAAAATAACTTGCATATTTGGTTTGTCCTTGAAAAAGAATACAATTTTTCTTGGAAATAAGAAAGTTATTGCATGGTAGGGTAATATTTTGAACTATCATCTGATATTATGGTTATCCTTGCTGTGCTTAACCCTTTACCCATCAAGGATGAAACAGTCATTACTTTAGGAAATAAGAAGAACTAGCCAAGAATAAAGAAGAGGGGGGCCATCTTTAGGTTTCAAAATAAACTTTGAAAAAGTTAAGTATAGATGGTCATGAAAGCACTGACTTTCTATAAAAAACAGCCTTGTATCTGAGATAGAAAAGATTTTTCTAAATTACTAAAGCTTTCTTTTAAAGATAAAGAATTATGAAGCATAGAGGTTTGCTACCAGATATCAGAATTAAAGGATGTATGTTATAATCTTTCTAGGGTCAATTTCTCATCACAGGTCCTGGTGGCAGAAGCCAGGAGAGTCATGAGAGGAGACAGAAGTATGAGGTGTGTGTGGTGCTCTGTCCCTCTCCCAGGATTTCCACCCTGATTGAAGATGAGGAGAAAATGGAGGGAGGGAAGTATGGAGAGATCTGAGGGCAGAAGAGATTTATGCCTCATTTCCTAACTGGAGCTCAAAGCAATCTGCATTAAAGTGAGATGGCTACTGTAGAAAACAATTAGCTGTGTTCAGGTAAGCAGAGGTCTCAAATGAGTATTTGTTCCTGATTCTGTGCTTCTGCAAGTCAGGGAAATATCCAGAAGTTACCCATCATCCACTCTAGAAGAACTAGGAAAAATGTTGAGAGGGTATGTAGATTGGAGGATTCTTGAGGTAGAGATGAAGAGTCCATGAATGTTAGCGGCCACAGACATAAGAGGCAACAGCCACTGACTTTCCCCAATCATAAACAGAATGCGTTGCTTTACAGTATCATAAAGACCACGTGTGCTGGTTTGAATCTGTGGTGAACCCCAGAAAAACCATGCCCTTTAATCCTCATTCAATATTGCTGGGTGGGAGCATTTTGATTGTTTCCATGAAGATGTGACCCACCCAATTGTGGGTGGTAACTTTTGATTAGATGATTTCCAAAGAGGTGTGTCTCCACCCACTGAAGGTGGAGTTGCTTACTGGAATCCTTTAAAAGAGGAAACATTTTGGAGAGAGTCCCTTTTGGTAGAGCCACGAGAAAGCCATCCATGTTTGCCACGTGCCCTTCCAGCTGACAGAGAAATGTTGAACGCCGTCGGCCTTCTTGAACCAAGGTATCTTTCCCCAGATGCCTTAAATTGGACATTTCTATAGACTTGTTTTAATTGGGACATTTTCTCAGCCTTAGAACTGTAAACGAGCAACTTATTAAATTCCCCTTTTTAAAAGTCATTCTGTTTCTGGAATATTGCATTCCAGCAGCTAGCAAACTAGAATACTACAGAAGATAAAAGATCCCAGAGAGGCCATATAACAACCAAGGACAGCATAGTATGTGAACCAGACAACTTTACCTTTAAAACCATGAGGTTTCAAAAGCTTTTCCTTCTCCACCTACCATCTGGCCAGAAGGAGAAGGGGTTGGACGATGAAAATCTGAGGTTTTATCCCCACCAAGATGAGTTAATCTGGAAGGTACATATTTTCAAATATAAATTTACCTTTAATTAGAAAAATTAAGGTTCTTATATCTACCCCAATACCTCTAGTCGTTTTCATTCTTTCCCCTCACCTATGGCATTCCATCCCATCACACATAAACCATCTATAGAAACAAGGTCTTGAGAGAAAGTTAATTCAATTACACAGAACTAATACTATAATTCTTCCCATCTGAATCATAATGACTATAAATTTAACATTCCTTACAATTTCTTTTTCAAATCTTTTTAGAGAAATGCCTAAGGTCTTAATTTTTACTATTCTGAAACACAATTTAATAATAAGTGAAAACCTGCCAAACACTATAAGAAGGTTCCAAAATCTTCAGTTGCATAACATGAGGGAGTAACAATTTTGCTAAGTTAATGAAATGAGAATAGAGGCCTGGTGAAGATTGGCCAAGCACTGATCCAGTTATGTCCAAAATTTACAGCATACTCAAACTCATAATATTTCAGGGTGCACCATATGGGGGTGTTAGTGCACATGAAAAACATAGTATGATAAATTCTTGTTATTTGAAAGTAGGCAAGATGAAGGCTGCATCCTCTTCTATAAAAGTTTTCTTTCATTCTTCCTTCCTTCCTTCCACCCTCCCTCCACCCTCCCTCCTTTCTTCCTTCCTTTTTTTCTTTCTTCCTTCCTTCCTTCCTTCCTTCCTTCCTTCCTTTCTTTCTTTCTTTCTTTCTTTCTTTCTTTCTTTCTTTCTTTCTTTCTTTCTTTCTTTCTTTCTTTCTTTCTTTCTTTCTTTCTTTCTTTCTTTCTCTCTCTCTCTTTCTCTCTTTCTTTTTCTCTCTCTTTCTTTCATCAGAGTGGTGAACAGATCATCATCAGGCTGTAGAAGTTAGGGCAGTCTTTAGGTGGGGTGGTCCCTGGTCTGTTTCCTTAAAATATTTATAATTCAACAGTACTTACTATTCCTCATCTGAATAGATTAAAATCCTGTAATATTCAACACAAAACATTCAGCAACTACTAAGGGTTTTGCGAAAACCTGTGTCATTCTCATCCATTTTTCCTTTTTTTAATTTCTGTTCCAAATCTCCTAAATCAGCATTTCAGGCCACATCTGAAAATTTAATCCTCATGAAAACACAGCACTTCAGAGGAGCCCACCAAAAGACATCTCCTATGAGGGTATCAAAAGCTATTAACTTACACTGCCTCGGGTTTTACACAATCAGATTGTGTAAACTTACACAACTTACAAACTTAAACTTACACATCCCTGATTATGGATGAAGGAAAAACAATGATACCCTTCAGCAGAAAGTAAGAGTATTGACAATTACCTGCACAGCCAGAAGAACAGAAACACTGCAGAAGTTCTTAAGTGTGACCCATTGTTGTTTAAGAAAAAAATTCAGGTATGCCCAGGAGGCATTGTGATTTTGTATGTCATGAATGTCAATTGACACTTGTCCAGAGCTTATGAAGTTTTCAGTTGGGTTAGTTATATCTACATATTATAAAGAAAGGTTCTTAGAGCCACTGGTAAGTAAGACACAATCTTTATTCTCCATGTGTTGTAATATTCACTGTTGTATAGATAATTTTAAATGGGCTATTTGAGGAAATGAGCATGCAGAGCTACAGAAATAGTAAGACATATCATAAATAAGTTTTGATATGAAAATTGAAATACTAGTAGTGAATTGTCCCTGATACCTCCGAACCATAAAGTTGGAGCCAAAAGAGAAAGATAATGGGGTGACAAACAAGAAAGTTCCTACAATATGGATGTTCCCAAATGGGTCACATAACTTCTGAAGCAGCTTTTTTATTGAGTGTTTGTGGTCACTATGTTCTAATTTAAGATTTTCCCATTATTTTCATAAATACAACCGCTGATTAAGCTTACTAAAACTTTCCATTTTTGTTGGAGACAAATATGTAAAAGGAGTACTTCCACTAGAACATTATGCTAAGAAGCTTGTGCCCATCTGAAAAAGCAAAGCCAGATCAAAATGTGTGTGGTGTACAATGGCACTTGGAGACTTGCTGCTCCTTTATTCTCCTTAGCAGTTCTGTCAGTCCTTTACTAAATTTTTTTGGGGGGTGTATGGTCCAGGAACTACTTTTACTTTAAAGTAAACAGAACACACATTTCTAATTCATTTACACTTAAATATTAATATTGTGCATTAGTTCATATCCATGAATGAATCCAAGAAAATGGTTTTCTTAGAACCAACAACTTAATTATTCATTTTAAATTACTTTGAGCACCCTCTTCTACTCCTCCCCCTCCAATGTGCAGGGCTTGAGTAACTTTAAACATAGTAAAAATTTTTCATAACCTTAATTTACTTTTTTTTCTTTTGCATGGGCAAGCACTGGGAATCGAACCCAGGTCTCCTGCATGGCAAGCAAATCTCTACCTGCTGAGCCACTGCGGCCCACCCTGCAGCCTTAATTTACTTTTAAATCGATTCTCTGATGTCAAAGCTTGTCAACTCCATGTATTTTGTTCAGCTTGTTTAATCTTCTTACTTGTCCACCAAAACACACTGAATTTAGACTATAATTTTGAAACAGTAGAAAGTACAGTGTAAAACAAACAATAACATTTAATTTTTAAAAATGTTTTCCAATTTCATGTTTTGAATTGATATCTAAACTTTACATTAGTGAAATGGTTGATGATACTTAATAATACACTTGTTGTAATTGCTATACAATATGAAGGTGTAAAATGAATTTGGTTATTTTAATTTAGTGGTGTATCAACTGAAAGCTCTTTATTTCATGAAAGATTAGGCATGTGGCCACTAAAAAAAGAACTAGATGGCTCAGCAATCCAATGAAGACTATCATCCACTTTAAACTATATTCAGATTCTTGGTTACTAGAGTTTTAGCTGTTTTATTTTTCCTGGAACAAACAGAAAATACAACTAGTTCTTTTCATATTATCATTCACAATATTCATAGCAATCTAGAACATGTTTTTATTCATGTATTGAAAACTTATAGTTTTATCGGTTATACTGATGTTTTTCCAGGAATCCTAAGTGGCAACTCAAATGATTAAGTGTTATATCCCTCCCGAGTTTTCATGTTGCTATTCTACTGGAGAAATCACATGCTAAACATAGCCATATCATCTTCTTTTTCTATCAAGGTGATTATGCATGTTATAATAGCATGGAAGCCCATGCAAACTCTGAAAAAAAGTAAACCAAACTATAAAAAAGTAAAATTGAAAGTAGAACCCCATTTTGTTTAGACATCAGACTGAACATCCAAAAGAAAAAAAAGACTCTTTTTCCAGCAGTGGTTCTTACAGAAACTTTATAGTAAACACTTCCCACAGTACTGGTGTTGGGGGAGGTTAAACAATTTGGGGGTGTAGGGGTGGGGGGTGGGGTCCTAGGCATCAGAATTCTTAAAATCACCCCAGATGATTCTCATGTGAAGCCAGATTTGAAAATCGCTGACTAACAGGAATGAAAATGAGAACCGAAAACACAGGCTGGAGAAGTAAGTACGAGCTGTAAAATGGTTCAGTGCAAGGCTCTGACCTTGGTCTCAGGAGCTGGATGTACATCAAAAATAGTGCTGAGTCTTTCCTTTGAGGCAGATAACTTGAGTAATAGTTCCCCCCATTTCTTTATAGAGCTGATGGTATCTTAGGCTTGACAAATCCACTATTCATTTCACAAATATTTATTGAGTTCCAGACAGTCTGCTAGAGTAGGGCAAGCCTAGCCAGGGACCTATAAACCCTTTGTAGCAACAAATTGCTGTTTCCAGAACATAATGACAATAATAAACACATGGAATTGTTTCCTAGGTAATTAGTATTGCCACCATTAGCTATCCTTACACTGACAATTTCTGTGATTTATAAAAACTGCTAGTTGTGATGTGATTTTTAAAAGACAACCAGGATCCATTTCTAGAAGGGAAAGCCTCCCTTTGAGAGCTTAAATGTGATAATGTAATCATAAGAAACTTCAGATAACCAGCCACGCAGGTAAATAAAGTTGGCAGAAGCTAACTTTTGCCAAACAAGACATGGAGAATAAAATAAATGAACTCTTTCTGCTTTTTAGGGTGCCACACTGATTGCTGGCTTCTAGACTGATAGTATGGTTCAGGAGTGGTTTAGTCCACCAGGAAGTGGTCTCTGGTGATTGCAATTGTAGAGCTTTTTTTTTTTTCCCTCCTCTTTTGTAGTGATAACAAAGAAAAAAGAGCAAAATCCAACTGGATTGGAGGTGGGGTGGAGGCAGGGAAATTGTGTCAGAGATTGTGCTACTTAAATATTTTTTAATAGAAAATTCGTAGTTAGCTGGTAACAAAGAACATGTGGGTGGCAAAAGAGAAGCATGTTTTAGACCAAGGGACAGCATGACTCAGAGGCATAAACCAACAGGATTGTTTGGGAATTTCCAAGTAGTTCAGTATTACTGGAGAAGAGGATGTGTGGAGGGAAATGTGGGACTTTAAAGCCAGGAGGGTAGGATGGGGATGAATTTAAAAGGTATTTGTAATTTATCCTGCAAACTCTGTATAATTCTTGAAGAATCTAAAGCAGGAGGGGGGGTAATAAAAAAATTTATATTTTGTATTTAAAGAATTGTTTCGGAAACTCTAAGAGATGAAAGACTGACTGTGTGTGTTGGTAGCCAGGGTGGGGGGATGGGGTAAGTAGAGCAGCCTGGACACCAGCTGAAAGCTGTTGAAAGTGAGACAGGAGGCCTGATGTAAGGAATGTTAATGGGATGGAGAAGAGGTGAGTACTACAAAAATGTGTTAATGAGATATAAAATCTCTGTCATGGGGACTGGATGAGAAGGAAAACTGTTAACTCCTAGGTTTCCGGATTGAGCAAATGGGAAATGATGCTACCTTTTATGGAAATAGGATCTAGAGGAGAATTAGGTCTGCTGGAGGAGAAATGAGTGCAATTTTAGAGACAGTGTAAGGTGGCTTGAAAAAAAGGGAAGAAGTTGTCTCGAAAACATTTTTAAAAATTCTTTTAAGAATCCAAGTTGAAGAAAATTCTGTAAAAATAATTGACCCCTACTCATCACAAGTGTCATGGTCATGACAAAGAAAGACTGAAAAACTCTTCTAGATTAAAGACTAAGTTGACATGACAGACAAATGGACTCATGATTCAGGATATCTTTTCCCTATAAAGGACATTATTGTCACAGTTTTGAATATGATCTGTTGATTAGCAACTATAATTGTATCAATAAAATGCTAGCATTAATTTTCCGATTTTGATAATGGACTGTTGCTTTATAAGAAAAACACCTTGATTTTTAGGAAATATTCATTGAAGTATTTAAGCCAAAGGGATGTCATACATGCAACTTTCAGATGGTTCAGGAAAAAATAACTGTATGTTATACGGAGATTGAATGATAAAGCTATTGTGGTAAAATGTTAAGTTTTGAAAATCTGAGCAAAAGGTACATAGGAATTCTTTGTACTGTTCTTGTAACTTTTATGTGTCTGAAATTATCAAAATAAAAAAGTATTTTAATCAAATGTTCTTTTGAAATATTTACAACTTTTAGAACGGAACAAAGAATTAAATGACAAAAACCTCTATTCCCTCCAACAAGACTAAACAATGCTAATATTATCTTATGTGTTTTCAATCATCTTTTGAAGCAAAATGTTACCTCATACATTTTATGTGTGCATATGTATCTGCATAAAAAGATAATAGTAAAAAATATATACTAAAAAATATTTTATCATCCCTTGAATTAAGAAATAAGCCCAGAGTATAAGATTAAATTCTGGGGTATAACTAGAGACTATGAAACCTGCAATAAAGCTAAAAGGTAGGCATAATTACATTTTTCTGTGAAAGGCCCAAGAGGTTAAATTTTTATTTTCATTTATATAGGAAAGCAAAAACACCAATTACTCCCATATATCAGCAAACCAAAAAATAAAGTACTATATTCATCTCATTGTCTTATTTGATTGGAAGCCACATAGAGAAAACACTTCAAAGATGTCATTCAATTGAAACTGTAATAGGAAAAAGGATTGGCTATTCACAAAACCCTTTTATGGTATTAAAAAATAAAAACAGTGAACAGTACAAATGGGTATATATTGCCAGAATATGTGATAGTGATGGTTAAAAATGGTGATGGGAGTTATAGCTTAGGTTTACTACTTGGACTTAATTTTTGCAGTGATTTCCTTCTTCTTTGTTCCTAGCCACCTCATTTCCTAGGGGCACTAAGAATTACCGCTTGATGCTTATTTGGCTGGAGGTAGATTTCAGGAGACTTGATTTGAAAGAAAATTCAGGATGAACAAGAAAGGGACACATGACACTACTTAGACCATTCATGATATTTGGTCTACTACAGGTATCTTTATCCAGATACTCATCTATAAGTTCTTTATTCTTACTTTCCTTGTTAAATGTAAGAAAGGCCAAGTCAAGGATAGGAGTCCAAGACCAAGCAGCAAATCAAAGCAGTGTAAATAGTGGAACAAATGGAGCAGAGCTGGGCGGCCCAATGTGCAAGAGTGAAGTTTCCAAGGGTGGGCCCTGCAGGAGGTTAGACCCTCTGGGCAGGGAGGGAAATGTAGGTCCTAGGAATTGGTGGTGTGGCTCACCCACACTCACCTCCTGCTTCTCTTTTCTTTCCCTTCCTTTTACATCAACCTGCTCTCTCACTTCTCATAATTTTCCTTTCTGTTTTGAAACTATCCCATTAAAATAGGTTACTCCTCCTTGAAACATGCTGCACAAAAAAGGTCACTGACACTTGTGCCATAATATCTCTTTGGACATTTATGAGTAGTTTCCCACCTTTCTCAGATGTCTCCTTTTGGTTCCTCCTTTTGTTAGGCCAAGAACCAATCCTAGTGACAGGCTTGAGATCTTTTCTCCCACAATCTCTTCAATAGAAAAAACAATAGGGTTCTTAGTTTTCATTTTTAATAAGTCTCCTCACACCATGACTTCAAATTGTAAATGTGACTTCTCAGCTTAATTGAATACAGTTATTTTTTTAATAATGTTTATGTTCTAGTTGAGTGCCATGTTTTCCCCTTTTTTGTGTGCATAATTCAATAGTTTTTTTTATTATGGCAACATATACAATGCAAAATTTCTTGTTTTAACCATTTTTAAGTATACACTTCAGTGGTATTAATTAGATTCACAGTACTGTGCTTCCATTACCACCATCCATTCCAAGATTTTTTTGTGACTCCAAACAGAAATGCTACCTATCAAGCAATAAATCCCTATTCCCAATCTACTTTCTGTCTCTACGAATTCTCTTATTCTAGTTATTTCATATAAGTGGAGTTATACAACATTTGTCATTTTATGTACAACTTATTTCACTAAACAATTCATCCATGTTGTAACATGCATTAGAACTTCATTTCTTTTTATGACTATATAATATTCCATTGCATGTATATATCACATTTTGTTTATCCATGCATCTGTTGATGGACATTCAAATATACAATTCAGTGGTGTTAATCACATTCACAAGTTGAGCCTCCATCACCATCACCCATTGCCAAATCTTTTCCATTGCACTAAACAGAGACTTCATACCAGTTGAACACCTTTCCTTTTTTAACTGAGGAAAAACATGGCTTGTAGGAAAAGGAGTGAGTCCTAAAGACATGAAAAAAGTTGCAAGGAACCCTTAGAAACACAAAAAACTTTTGCTGAGCTAGTCTCTTCTTATGGCCACTGTGTGACTAACCTGAAATATCCTCACATACCAAATGAATATTAATAACCATACTGAGGAGTATGTTGTGATACAAAGGATGTTTAAAAACTGTATTAGTTTCCTAGGGTTTTCATAAACCCAACTGTACCATACTGGATGGCTTAAAACAACAGAAATGTATTATCTCAGAGTTTTGGAGGCTAGAAGTCCCAAATCAATGGGTGTCAGAAGGAAAGAATCTGTCCCATGCCTCTTTCCTGGCTTCTGGCAGTGGCCAGCAATCCTTTGAATTCCTAAGGTTTTGGCATTTGGCATAATTCAATCACCACCTCTGTCATCACAGGGCTACCATCTCTCTGTGTCTGTTTCTTCACAGGCCTTCTCCCATCCTGTGTCTTTTGTGCCCAGTTTCATTTCATTGTAAGGACAACAGCCATATTGGATATGAGGGAGCTCAGTTCAACCCAAAATATAAGCCATGGTCACTGACCACCACAAATTTATATTAAGAAAATATTTATGATGTCATTAAAAATATTAAAGAATCATTTAATAAAATTAGGATAAGCGTATATGTGGGTTTTTTTTTTGTTGTTGTTGTTGTTTTTGCATGGACAGGCACCGGAATTGAACCTAGGTCCCTGGCATGGCAGGTGAGAGAACTCTGCCACTGTGCTACCATTGCCTACCCTGTATGTGTGTTTTTATAGTTAAATCTTGAGGGGATATTCACCTAAAAATAAATAATATCTATAGGTGATAGTATTTTATTGATTTTTTTCACTTTCCCTTTGTTAAAAATATTGTTTTTAAATAATATACAGGATAATCAGTATTTTTTTAATCAAGAAGACTCTAATGATTTCTTTCTTTCTGATTGAAAAGCAGCTCATGAAACTTTCAAACACTGATAATTTCTCAGAGTTGAAAGTTATATTAAGAAAAGAAATATGTTTTTAATGCAAATAAATTATTAAATGGATATCGAAATTAATTTTTTAAATTATGCTCTAATATTTAGCTTCTCTTTTAAAAACTGAAATAGTTGTGAAATTCCTAACATTAAATACGGCTTCCTGTGTGCAAGCAGAGTTGCTATGGCGACATCACTTTGTGCATGCACTTGAGACATCTGCATTATCGGTTTATAACTTTGTAGAATCTCATCCCCATTGAACTTTTTACAAAATGCTCATGATTATCTGCCATGTGGCCCAGAAGAATCACTTTCTCAACAGAGAGAACACCAGCCAAAAGTAGTGAGAATACATCCTGAGTGCACTTAGGAACAGAATTCAGATTCAGGCCCATCTCCCACCTACCATTTGGACATCCCTGCAGCTGTGGGAGCAGAAGTCAAAGAGAAGCACCTCACCATCCATTAACTGCTGCAACCACTAGAACAATATCCAGAAAACGAGGACCCAAATTCATGATTTTCCTCCATTTTGTGTCTTGCTGATCCAACAGGAGCTTTAAGAGATTATCTACATTCCCTTCAAATCTAAAAATCTATGAATTTATGAATCTAATTAACAGGAAAAAATGGACTTTCAAATGGAGTTTGAAATCCTAAACCACTCTGGGATTAGAGATTCAATTTTGATTGACTCCTTGATGGAAGGTATATGAAGACATTGCCATTGGTTCAATTTTGCACCCTGCCTCTCTTCTATTTTAAATATTTTTTAACTTCTGTTGTCCATCTTGTGAAAACATCTTTCAACCAGTTCTGTGGTATCCCATTACCTGAGGCCTCTTTCAAAAAGAGACCTCTCTATTATTCTCTTTCTCATCTCTCTATTCTTTAGTTACCCCTTCTCCATTGATTGCTTATACAGTTTATTAACAATTTCAGTTCTTTCCATGCTGAAAAGGCCTTCACCCTATCTCCATGCTCCCATTTTTCTTCCCTCCCACCCTTATCTTCTATTCTTATGTGCCTCACCACTGCCACTCTGCTGCCCACTATAAGGCCAACAATGATCTTCTAGAGATGAAACCAACAAGCACTCATCTTACCGGACCTTGCTGTAACATTTTAGTTAGTTCATTTTTTTTTCCTTCCTTCTTGGCATTTAATTCCCTTCGGATCTTGGACACTAAATTCTCCTAGATATTTGCCTTTCAACTAGATTCTTTGCTTGTTTCTTGTCTTTTGCTTACACCTAAATAGGAATGTTTTCTAGAATCCCATTCTATGTTTTCTTACCCTTTCTGAGCTACTTACCCAACTGATATCGCCAATCACTCCTAGATGTCTCCACCTCTCTTCTGAGCTCCATATCTATATTTTAAATTTCCCAATGAACAATTATTCTTTCCTCAATCATTCATTGAGCCCATACATTGCACCAAATAAGGAACAAAAACAATTAGTCTGACTGTTGGTTTCTTTTCATCCATTTTCTCCTCTTTACAGTCTACCATCTATTCAAACATACAATTCTGGTCACTTTAACTCTTTGCTATAAAAATTCAGGGTCCTGTGCATGCCCATGTAAAAAAAAAAAAAAATTCAGGGTCCCCCTAGAAAACTAATGATAAAATCCAAAATTTCAGATCCTGGTTTGCAAAGTCCCTATTCTCCAGTCTACCTCTCCAGTCTCATTTTCTCTCTTTCTTTCTTTATGCCCCCAAACCTGCTAAGAAGGCTTACATATGGCGTGCTCCCCAAATTCATCATTTTCAGCATGTTTCTGGGTTTCACCATGTAGTTTTCTTGGGCTGAATTGTTCTTCACACCTTTATTCAACAGCTCAAATATTTCTTCCTAAGTTAAACTTCCCTGATTCCCCCCTTTTAAAAACACATTTATATATATCAAACATAACATTTTCACTATCTTATAAATGTTGTGGGGACCAGGATCTCCCCATTGCCTGTGACTACCCAGATTCCTGATACATGTGAGACTCCTGGAATTTTAAATAAGTTGACGAATGAATTAACTATGAATTCATGCAATAGGTAAATTTGGGCAGCCAGAAAAGTGAAAAAGTTTAGAGTTCAAGTGAATAAACAGAGCGAGACAGGTACAGGAAGACATTTATGATAAATGTAAACAATCTCAGTATTGATTAAAAGGATCTGGAATCAGTTTTCAGATCTTTGCGCTCTCTCTCATAATTAATTCTGGTATTCTGTGCCTAGAAATAAAAGAAGGCATCTAGTTAATACACTATAAAGTAGTGTTTCTCAGACCCTAGAATTCAGGGCAAAAACCTAGCCTATAAGCAGCTGAAATGGGGAAATTTTGTGATAGGCCAATGAGATAATATGCAACATTTACAAAATATTGTAAATACTTCTAACATTTGTCCATGTTTCCAGTATAAATGTAGGTTTAATTTTGCACAGTTCAACTACATTGTATGTTTGAGATGCTTCTGAGAAGTATGCTATGTT
This sequence comes from Myrmecophaga tridactyla, assembly GCA_004026745.1. Taxonomy (NCBI): domain Eukaryota; kingdom Metazoa; phylum Chordata; class Mammalia; order Pilosa; family Myrmecophagidae; genus Myrmecophaga; species Myrmecophaga tridactyla. Next base: position 146,562 of record PVIY010000891.1, read on the forward strand.
TCCATCATACTTGCTTTTTTTTCTTTCTGTCCAAAGGAAAGCTTCCACAAATGACGCCATTGAATCAAATTTCAAAAGCACTGAACCAAAGACAGAGCCCACTAAGCACACTAGCAGCCTTGGGGGAAACATGTCTTCACCCTCTACCTCCATGTCATAAAACTGAGTTAGAGACCTTCAATGCTACTATTATTTTTGTCAGAGTTAGTATATGAAAGACAAGAGAGGGTAAATTGTAAGACTAGAATTTAAACCTGGTTAAGGGGTAATATTCTGAGAAATGCTAAATACTCAACATTGCCACTCAGTTTTGCATATGGAGAAACCAGGTTTAAAGGCACAGTCAGTGAAGACTTGAGCAGCAAAAGACCACCCAGAGATTATTCTGGGGGCTCATTTGGAAGGAGGATACAGAAAAATCTTATTCCTCTGTAGATATTATAGATTTCTTGAATGCATATGAGCTGGGTTATAGGTCTTTTTAGCCCCAGTGGGTGGAATTGCCTCCTTCTGTATTACCTACTGGTTCACTGCATCCATCAGCAGAGAGCCCAGAGAAAATGACTCTGCCTCATCAGAATGAGAGACACCTCTTCTAGCCAGAGAGCTTTCTGGTGGAATGGAGCTTAGTATTATCCATTGGCCATGCATCTGTGCTGAGAATAAGTCACCTGCCTAACCTGTACATGACATAAAAAAATTTAACACTTATTTTTCTTCTTACACAAGAGCTATTTTTTTTAGTATAGTTTTAAGATTAGGTAAATGGGAAAGACAGTGAGAAAATGTGGTGGTTCCAAATATTTATTTATTCTGAATGCAATATTATTTTCCTTTTAAATGGCTGCAGCTATAAATAGAGATGGCTACTGTGAATTTTTTTTTATCCTTCTTACCAAAAAATCTCTAGGGAATAATTCAAAAGTTGGATTTCTAGGAGCATCTCAGTTACTGTTACTTTGGAAACTAGTTCTTCTGTGTATGTGAATGAGATTGAGCCATTTTTGTCACTTTAAAAAAATTTTAATGCAATTTTATTGAGATATATCATATACCCATATAATCATCTAACATATACATTCAATAGTTCACAGTATGATCACAGAGTTGTGTATTCATCATCACAACAGATTTTTTGAACATTTTCGCTATAAAAACAATTTTAAAAGAATAAAAGTAAAAAATAAAAGAGGCACCCAAACTCTATTATTTATTTACTTTTTGTCCTCATTTTCTTATTCATCTTCCCAAACACTGGACAAAGGGAGTATCAGTCACAAGGTTTTCACGATCACATGAGCACATCATAAAAAGTTATGTAGTTACACAATCATCAAGAATAAAGGCTACTGGATTACAGTTCAACAGTTTCAGACATTTCTCTCTAGCTATTCCAATACACAAAAAATTGAAAAGGGATATCTATGTAACATTTAAGAATAACCTCCTTAAGCATTAATGACCTCTCGACTCTATTTGAAATCTCTCAGGCACTGAAACTTTATTTTGTTTCATTTCTCTTCCCTCTTTTGGTCAAGAAGTCTTTCTCAATTTCATAATACCAGGGTCAGGCTCATCCCCAGGAGTCACGTCCCATGTTGCCAGGGAGATTTACACCCCTTGGGAGTCATGTCCCATATGGGTGGACAGTGAGTTCATCTGCGGAGTTAGCTTAGAGAGCGAGGCCACATCTGAGCAACAAAAGGAGTTCTCTGAGGGTGACTCTAAGGAATTACCAGTAGCCTTAGCTTCTCCTCTGCGGAAATAAGTTTCATAAGGGCAAGCCCCAAGTTCGAGGGCTTATGAGCCATTCTTTTTAAATATCAAAAATAATTTTGAGTTTTATAGGATTCTTCTTTCACCTGCAGGAGTTTGCTCACTTCCTTATTGATTGGATAAAGACTATTCAAATTGTGTGAAAACAATCTGATCAATAGTAATATCCAACCTGCACTTTTTACTCTAAGAATTGGGAAAAGGTTACAGAGCTAGGTCTTTGTGTTTAGTCAAGGAAGTTTGAGTCAAATCCTGGATTCCTTTATGATATTATGAATCCAACTCTTTTCTCAATCTATCAAGTAGAGGTTGCTCTATGATTTTCTGAAGAATTGATAGAGAAAAAATCCAATTAAATATTTGTGTATAGATGCTATTAATAGGTATCAGTGGCCCTAAAATATTTAACAAGATAAGAATACAGCTACTATTTCTCTGCCACACCATAATTATACAATTAAAAATGACTAACGTTATTTAAGAAAAAAAATCTCACTAGTAAATAATATAAAGCAATCTATTCATAATTTCTTCCCTTCGATATAAGCTTTTGATCATACAAAACAAAAATGATAAAACCTTGGTGTCACGAACTTTGGATGCTCTCTAAGAATAGGATGATGATGGTAAAAATGAGTGGCAATGGGATGGTGCAAGTGTTGTGGATTGTCCAAATCGAAGGCTTGGAAGGTGCTGCCAAATGCAAATCATAAAGCTGTCACAGAAATAAAAGACCCTTGTAATGGAAAAAGCAAACTATCTAGACATCTTCAAAAACTACATTCTACTAAAAATCAGTGCATCTGGTAAATATTTGTGTTGTCTTCCAGACAATTTCATCTTTTAGACTTTAGATAAAGCAATAAAGGAACTTGCTAGTCTCAAGTTGGTTATAGAGACTGTAGGGAGTGATGAAGCTAAATTGAAGGGGGAACCTTGGGACCCTGCCATTTTTGCATCTATATTTGTCAAAGAAATATGTATTGGACATAGGCAATAAAATCCTCAAATTTATAAAGACATGTGGCCACTAAGAATAAAGGTTATACATCATATTTCTGGCCAATGGGCTATTAAACAAATGTGTACTATGTGACTTCTAGAAATTGTCCTTAAAAGGAAAAGACATATACTTTCCATATTCTTCCCATTTGCTGACTGGTATATGAACTTTGTGGTAAGTTAAATATTTACCCCCTCCCCGCTCCTAAATATGTTTTTAACCTCAGTCTGTGTTTGTGAACTCATTATAAATAGGACCTTTTGAGGACCTTAACTTTAGTTAAGTTGTGGCCAACGAATCAGGTTTGGCTTTAATCTGGATTACTAGAGTACTTTATAAACAGAATGGCATGTGGATAGAGAGAAAAAAAGCCACAGGAAGTGCTGGAAGTCAATAGAACCCATAAGAGAAGGAAAGGATGTTGCCAAGAATCCAGGGACCCAGGTATCCCTGGCAGCCAACCCCACATGGCACAGTCTTCTTGGAGAAAGCATCACTTTGCTCACATCCCAATTTTGTGCTTCTCCTTGCCTCAAAACTGTGATCCAATAAATTCTCATTGTTTGGGCAAACCCACTGTATGATATTTGTTTTACAGCTGGGGAACTAAGATAAACCTCATAGCTTAAACTCCATCATCTTTGACTATGAGATGGAAGCCATGTATTGAGGGTGGCAAAGCAACAAGCCAGATGGTGCCTGGGTCTCTGCTGATCATCTTGTTTTAACCACTGTTCTTTGGTTTCTCCGTCACTTGCAGCCAAAGCCAATCTTACCTATTTCAAAATTTAACATTGTTCTAGTACCTCTTATTAAAATCACATAGTAACAAAAGGAACCGTAATATCAGTTATGGTCCCAAACTGGGCTTCATTGTAAAACTGCCACAAGGGAGGTACTGGATGGGAATGTGGGTGGAGCAGAAAGAGGGAATAAAGAAACGAGGGAAGGGTTACTTTGTAAAAATGTGTAAATCCAAACCTATGTTCTTGAGAATATCTCCGGTATTACAGACCAGTTGCTTCTCCTGCTGAAAAAATTGGTTTGGCAATAAAGCATGAATTTGAGTTTTCACAAATCAGCGTAAACAGTAAAATTTAGACATCTGGTATTCCTTTTCCACAAGGTGACTGCCTGCAAGTAGCTGTAAACTTGGAAGAAGTTTGTTTTCCTGGTGGCCTGGGAAGTTGTCTTGAGATTGCAGAAGAGGCCTCCCCCTGGTGTCAATAACACTCAGGGGGATTAGGTGAGAAAGAAACAGAAAAATGTAAGAGCAATTAATGAGTGGATTTAAAAAAAAATTTTTTTTTAATGATCAAATTGTGTTTTGTCCAGTTTAAACATTGTCTAAATGGGGCTTCCACACAAAAGGCATCAAGGGTATGTTTGTTATTCCCAAATACCTAGACTAGAGGATTAACTGAATGACTATTCCTTAAATAGAGGAACATTTCTTGTATGACCTAAACCAAAGCTTAAGAGACCTGAAGGTACCTGGGCCTGATCATTAGGGATTCTTGAGCCAGGAGATGTGATAGACCCATTGGCAAAGGACAGTATTTGGAGCTTTTCTCAGTAGCAAGCAATAAATGTTAGAGAGGGTCAACTGTAGCTGTCTCAGCATAAAGCCAGGGACAGGAAGAAGTTTGGGCAGGAGTGTTCCATTAGAGAGTTTTCTTTTGCCATGTGTGATGGTTAGGTTCTAATGTCAACTTGGTCAAATGATTATGCCCAGTTGTCTGGTCAGGCAAGCACTGGCCTGACCATTGCTGCAAGGATATTTCATGGCTGGTTGATAACTCGGAAGGCTGGTGTATTAAGTCATCAGTCAGTTGATTGTGTCTGTGGCTGATTACATCTGTGATCAACTAAGGTGTGTCTCCGACAAGAAGACAATGCAATCAGTTGAAGGAGTTTAAAGAAGAAGAGAGACTTTCACTGCTTCTTCAGCTAGCAGGCCTCTCCAGTGGAGTTTGTCCAGACCCTTCAGCAGGGTGGCCAGCTTCACAGCCTGCCCCATGGATTTTTGGGCTCTTCCATTCCCACAGTTGCTTGACACACCTTTATAGATCTCATATTTACATATCCATCCTGTTGGTTCTGTTTCCCCAGAGAACCCTGACTAACATATCACGTAACATATTTACAGATTCCAGGGATTATGATGTGGACATCTTGGGGTGTGGGTGGCATTCAGCCTACACAGGGAGTGTCATCTTCCTATTTGTATTTTATGCTACTTCTTCTCTTCCAGGTTGCTAATCTATGGTTTCTTACTTTTCCCAAGTTGGAGATGGTGAGGGGTGTGGAAAAGATGAGAGAATAGAAAAATTTTAGTGGACATCTACTGTCGTAGGGAACTAAAACTGACATTCTCTGGGCTTGGCAGGTGTTTAGAGCTCTATTTCTCTTTAGCAGGGTTTTTCAAGCTTCTTTGGAAACAAGTGCATTGCTGGGGATCACTTACCCAGAGTTCCTGATCTTCTCTGATTGACTGTCCATGATTCCTACCCAATCCCTTGGCATCTAGGATACAACTCTGGTCCCTCAATTCTACAGTCAAATAATCTCTCCAGGTAGTTATCCCACCTCCCTCTCTGTTACTCTTTCTCACATGTGATTTGTGAGAAACTCTCATGCATTCTTTGCCCCCAATAAATTCTAGAAGAACAGGCTGCCAATTTATCAGCTTCTCTTGGTGCCACCATCAGGGAAGCCAGCAAACTAGTCAGTCTACAACCCTTTAATTTGTCTGGCCTGAGATTGTGTCCACTGTGTCTTCCAAGTAGCAAGGGACACATGCCAACCTCTCTAAGAGGTTCTTTTGATGCCTATTTTCCTGGACATAACGGGGGATGGGGTCAGAGGCCCAGTTCTCTGATAACTCTACTCCTAAACTCTTCTTTAATTTTCATTTCACTCCTTTTATACCTTTAATGTTGGTGAAAACCCACACAAAATTAGTTGTGCTCACTGGAAGGAAACCTAAAGGATAAAACATGGGATTGTATAGTGAAATCTATAGTGGATGATGACTGTGATTTATTGTATAAATATAAGAAAGTTCTTACATGAACTAGAACAATTGCACATCACTATTATAAGGTGTTAATAATAGGGTACTATATGGAAAAATACACAATGAAAACTAAGGACTGTAATTTACAGTAACATTGTAATATTCTCTCATCAATTGTAACAAAGGCACTATACCAAACCTAAACATCAATAATAAGGGGATATAAGGGATGTTTTTTTTTCCCCAGAGAAATGAGAATGTTCTCATATAAGAAAAAAAAATCTGTGACAATATGTGCAACTATAGCACAAAGGGTACAGGAAAGAAATAATATATTATGTAAAACACTGTGTAGCTTGATAAAGTGTTACCAGCCCACTGCAAGCTAATTTTAAAATAATTTTAAAGAAAACCCATGTCCATTAAGTACAAAGTAATGAATAACTAAATTCAAAATGTCCACATATCTGAGGAGAATATTTTATGTTTCACAATTCAGAATTTAATTGTTCCAATTTCTGGAAGATATATTCAAAATGCTGCTCACTGCTAATTTTCGCATAGTAATTAATAAATGTTAAGATTTGGAGGAATAAAACTTACATTTTCACACTAATTTAATAGGTCAAAAGATTTTGTAGAGTTAGTATTTACTTGTGTTTACTTCATACAGGCTAAATTCATGACCACATATAATTGGAATTTAAGAAGCCATGGACTAATATCCATCCATCACAATGGGTCTATTAACTCATATTTTTCTATGACATTTTTGTGAATTGCAAGTAGTATAATGCATGGACTATGGAATCAAATTCCAGCTCCATACTATTTGACCTGGATGAGATAAACAGATTCTTTGATCTCAGCTTCCTTATCCGTATAATTGGCATAGATCACTTCACAAAGAAATCATTAAATAAATGTTACTGCTTTTTTACATTTAAATGCACTTTTCTATTATTTCACAAACTATTGTTTTAGTACTGTTCTTTGCCAACTTCTTCTCTGAGACTGAGGGAAATAACACTATCTTCTTCATATTTATAACTCCTGTGCTTGCACAATGCTTAGAAGAAGGAATGTGTCCAAAAAATATTTGTTTAATAAATTTTTCATCAGTTCTATCGGGTATATTTGTTATCACATGTAGAAAATGTTGAGTTAGGCTATGAAAAATAGATATTAAAAAATATGCCAGCTCTCAGGAAATTTTGAATTAACCTATAGCTAATGATTGAATGCAATTTTGGAATGGAAGGTGTGACCTTATCCAGGACATCTCCAGAGTTGAGCAGTTGGTTGTGATTTCCTCCATGAACCAATGCATATCTATACTAACACATTTCCTCTCTAAATAAACTTTAACTCAAACAGGAATATTCTAAATTTTGTAAAATGTAGCAGGTCTTTTGTGTTCACAATTTAAATGTTTAAATAACTTTGATAGATACATCACAAGGATTTGTAAATATTTCAATAAGTATTCAAAAGGAGCTCCAAAACATTCAAAAGGATCTTAAAATAGATATAGGGATGAATTGAAATACAATAATTTTTGACATTTGAGAGGAAAAAGGCAACTTGTAATAAAATCAATGATAAAATGGGCATACTGTCAACCAAAAATCACTACTCTCCACTTAAATTGTATTGCTCTATTTAAAGACATTAATTCATTTTCAGATTATCAGCAGACGATTCAATATACAGCCTGAATTACAATTCAGTAGTCTGCATATGTTTTCTGTGGTGGACACCGCTTAATGCATAACACTGTTTAATGTATAACAATTGAAATAAATAAATATAAATTTAAATGTGAAAAAAATTAGTTGTGACTATCTCCTTTGGAAGTCCCATATGGCAGTTTCACATATGGGGGTAGTTTGTGTATACTCTCTTAAGAACTCAGCTAAAGCTAAAACAAACAGTTACATTTTAATATTCAATTATAATCACTCACATCTATATTCTGTTTAAAATTTAGGCTTCATCTAGTTTAGATGTTCCTTGTTCCCAATGTTTTTGCTATTATTGTTTCTAAAATAAATACTTATATTAACAAGCATCATTATCAAACATGATGCCATTTACTGGCCATAACAAGACATACATGTTGAGGTGTTTCCCAAAAGATCCCTCCCTACCTTTATCTGTTCACATGGTATCTTTATAAATAGTTATTTAAAATATATGGCCAAGGAAGTCTGTTGCCATAGAAGTCTTGCTAAATATTCCCAAAATATGCCTTTCCTTACCAATTAATTGTTGTAAGGGGCAACTTTTTTGTTTGTTTTTCAAATTCTTCTTGAGCCAGGTATTTCATGCAAGGTCAGTTTAACAAAATCTAGTATTTCATGTTTTACCTCTGAACAAGAATGGTGGGAGAAGTCATACTTAGACAATTAGACAAATCTTGCAAATTTCCATTGGCTAAATTAATCCTTCCATGATATTGTCTTAAAGTATTTGAAGTGTATTTACTATTAACTCACCTTTTTTGCATCAGAGTTAGCAATTGATTTCTCCTGCTTCAGTTGGAACATCTGCAAAGGTTGTTATATGGCATTTCCAAGCTAACAAAAAAGCAATTAAACATACTGTATAGCTGGAGACCACATAAGAAATATAGCAATTACATTTATCCTGAAATATTAACTGATTCTTTCCTATTTTCTTTTAATGGCAAGCAGACAACGAATAGCTCTGTTTGAATGCCAGCTTTAAGAAAACAGTGGAAGAAATATTAAAAGTCTCCAACTAAATCATCCTTTTGCATTCAGGATAAAAAATCATTTCTAGAATTTTAGAAGTTAATATGTAAGTGATGGAGCCTTGACTGAGAGCTAGGTTGTCTCCTTCTTTTGAACTTTGGCATCAACTTCATTTAAAAAAAAAACAGCCACTCAGATACTTTGTTGGAGAGAAAGACAAACCTGTAGCCTCACTAGCAAATACAAATTGATTGGTGATATTATCAATTAAACATTTATTCTATTCACCAAGCAATAATTAATAAAATGCCTACACCATTCATAAGATAATTCAGGTACTTTGTGTGTAATGGGAGGTACTGTGTGTATAATATCAGGAAAGAGAATAAAAGAGCATAATGATAAAGCTATTGTTTCCAAAGTGTTATATATGTGAAAGCAGCATTTTAAAATGCAAAAAGATATTTTATTAATTGAATCTAGTAACTGTCACATATATACCAAAATATGTTCATAAAAGAATTATCAAAAAGATGAAGAAATCAAGCCATATTATGTGAGGAAAGAAAGAAGAAACTGGGCATATTAGTTTACAGAAAAAAATTCCAAAAGAAATATGATAACTGTTTCATGTTTTCGAAGCGCTGTCATTTGGTAGAGAGAATAGATTCTCATGGCTCCTGGTTTCCTGAAGAACAAAACCCATACATCTATTTGGCATATAAAATCTTACATAATCTGATCCCAAACCTTTCCAGCTTTTTCTTTTCTAATTCCAGTCATAGTAGTTCCAGACAACATCTTGCCTACTTCTACATTTTGTCATATTTTCCTACCTAGAATGCCTTATCCCTCCTTTCTGTGTAAGGGACATGTAGTCATCTTTTAAAAATAATTTTAGATTTTTGAGTAAGCATTTAAATTCCAATCCTAATGCTTATCCTCATTGAAATGACCAAAATACAAAAATAAGAAATAAAAATGCCTCAGCACTGAAAAATAGGGATGAGAACCTTACACATGATGGAAAATCTAGGACTGTCTGCTAGCCATAGTGCAGACAGAGAAAAGATAAAGACAAGACACCAAAGAACACCTTGAGACTTTCCTCATTTAAAGAGCTGATATCTCAGGAAATAAGTCGAGAAGATCCAAAATGTTCCTCCTGGGATGGACAAGAAACAGATCTCCAAGTCTCTTTTTTGCTATGAGGGAACAACAATATTAAAAAACAGTGTGTCTCAGGGTTCTTAAGCTACTAGTTAAATCAGAAGGACAGTAGTGAATCATGGCGTCATGAAAGCTGGGCTAAATTGTGAGAGAATAAGTGAAACAGAAATCTACATGCAAAAAGCTAGTCCCTTTCTCGTAATGTGAAAGCTATAAAGTAAAGTAGTATTTTGATGCAACAATGAGAAGAAAGCACTATTTAGAAACAAACTAAAATATATGAGTTTTATTAACTTCTACTAGCCCAATTTCCTCAGTCATAAAGCAGAGGTAATAAAAAGAATAATACAAAATAATACATAATACATAATAATAGTACGGTTATGAAGTTTTAGTAAGATAATGCATATTAAATACTTAACACAATGAGCACGCAATAATTCTTAGCTTTAGAATTATTATTACAATTTTCCATGATCATTTTTATGAAATGAAGTTGGAATTTAAAATCACTACAATAATATTGATTAGGGATTTGGGGGAAAATTCCCAAATTTTGATTTTGACTATTACTTCCTAAATTATTCTCTTATCACTACTGGTGAATAGTTACATAATCTTGGGATGAAGAAAGCCTTTTTTAGCTAACATCTATGACACAGTCTTGGGAAAATACTACTTGATTGATACACTGAAATAAAAACAAATTTTAATTAAACATGTATTAGGCAAAACTGAATGGCAAAGGACAATGTGGGGAAAATAGTCCCAAAATACGTTAGAAATAATTGTACTTATACTAAGAATTGGCTCCTGATTAGTAGTAATTGACTCCTAAAATAAGAGATTTACTATCTAGTTTGATGGAGCTCATCTTCTGGGACATTCACAAAAGCAGACATAGAAAGGGTCAATAGTCATATGAAAAAACATTTTTCTTCAGTAAAGGCCAAAGACATAAAAATCAAGTCAAGAAATATTTTTTTTCTCCTATCAAATGTCCAAGATTTATAAGAATATGCAAAGCTGGTAATAAAGAATAGAAATAGGTTGTCTGCTTGTGTGAGTATAAATTAGAGGAACTTTTCTGGAGGGCAAATTGGCAATATTTATCTAAATCCTTTAAAAAATTATTTTATCTAATAATTCAACTCTTAATTCCTAAGAAGTTGATTCTTAGGAAATATTCAGAGGTGTTGGGGAAATTTTGTTTGTGTCGATGAAAATTGCAGCATCATTTGTAAGAATAAAAAAATTAAAACAATATTTAAATTTCTGAAAACATGAAGTTTAAATAAATTGTGATCCATCTGCAAAATGGAATACTATATAACACAAAAATCATTTTAGAAGAATATTTTTTGAAGTGAAAAATATTAAGTTCTCATTAGATTAAGAAAAGAAGGTTTACAAAACATTATGCCCAATCTTTTTGTATGAACGTTTTTACATATGCATGGAGAAAACATTGAAAAATATTCACTGAAATATTAACTAATCTCATCCTTGAATGAAGGTTTAGTATATGATTTTTTTGCTTTATGCTTTTCATATTTCCCAAAATCTTCACTGAATATTAATTTATTTTATGGTCAAACAGAAAATTATTGAAAATGTAAACTCCTCTGTGAAGCCTTGCTCCTCTCATAGCATTTTGTTCTCACCTCCTCTAAATATGTACCATGTGGTATTAATTTTTTATGAACCTGCCTTCACTAGACTGAGATTCTTCAAAATATAATATTTCATTTCTATGTTCCTCTCCTTGCTCTTCAATGACTAATCCAAATTCTGGCATAGAGTAGCTGTTCAGTGAATAATTAGTGATTAACAAATGAATAGATTACTATGTGACTCCCCCTAAGGATAAATTCAGAACCGATGGGTGGATTTTAGAGGAAGAAAGATTTTTGCTATATTTCAGGAAGAACCTTCTTAGAGTCAAGGTAATGCTATGATGGGAATACTACAGGAGGTATTGAGTCCATCTTTGCGGCTGAGGCATGTAAACCTCTGCTGAATAACTGTCTTGCAGGGTTGTACTAAGAAAATTCAAGCCACGGTAGTTACTTGGAGACCATTCTAAAATCCATGATTCTCAAATATTATCTTTATTTAAAATTAGCAAAATAGCTCTAAACTGTTTTGAAGTCTAGTCTTTGCAATCCAAGATCCATTGAAATTAATGTAAGATGAGGCAAATTGTCATGGTTTTAATGGGGGGTCAGAGAATACTAGCACCATCTACTGGTAAAAGAATAATTCTATGGCTCTGTGATAATATTTATGCAGGTTGCCTGGGATAGAACAAAACAAGCAGTCAGTGAAAGTTGAGTTTCTCCATGTCCCTTTCTAGAAGGCAAGATAAAATAACTATGTATGTCTCAAGGTTTCCAAATTTAATTTAGCTAAAACAAAGCTCTACATTTGATAAACGCAATTAATGTAATACTCCAACATTCATTCTGAATTGGACTTAGTGATTCAGATTAGAGTAGAAAGGATTGCAATTTGTATACAACTGTGACAAAGTATGAGATTGCAATTCAATTCAACAAACATATATTGAGTACTTCCTCTGAGTCAAAAATGTAAGATGGGCTACGAAGATGAAAGGATTGTTTGGGACAGCACATTTCAATTATCGGAATAAAAAATAAGCTTTCTTCATTGTGGTTGTGTAGAAGAAAACACTCAATCAAAATGTACTGATTATAATTCTCTGCTACCTATAGTGCATAAAATATCCTTCAAATAGCTAATTTGGTACTGGTTCATCTTCAGTCCTTTCTGTGGACTATTTTTTTCTCAAAACAAAACAAATAAAATCTCTTAAATTTTGTATAGATGTGAATAAATGCACATATGTATAATTACATATAGTGTGTATGCATGTGTATATATATCATGTACCACAATATACATATTATAAAGATTCCAAATGGTTCCAGTTTGAGTTATAGATTAAACATATACGCAAACATGTTTTTTTCAACAATTATGATCCATCTCTGTTAAAGCTGATTTTTCATAAAATGCCCTCTACCATCCACAGCTTTACTGCTGTTTTGCTCCACTGTCCCCTCCAGGAAACATTTAGAAGCAAACATCCTATCTCATAATGGTATTTTTTTTCAATCTAAATCTGAATCTTATTAAATATTATACGATGAAATTATGTATAATCCTCAAGCTAAATAACTCTTGAGGACTGACTATGTACACGCCCTGTGTAAGGATTAGTCTGTTCCTTTAACATCTTTAGAAACTGCAGTCACAGTTAGAAAAGACTAGTGTCAGATATATATTTATTTAAAATATGTCCCCAAACTGGGCTGAAGCCCTGAACTGTTAGGTCACCTTCAGAAGTCTTTATCAAATTCACAAATCTTTCCAGTTGTGTCTGTACAGAGTTGCTGACTCAAGTAATTTGTTCAAGTAGGTTTCTGTGGTATCTATTCTTCTGTTGCTGCAACACAAATATTTTGAGAGCCAAACCTTTTTTTTTGAGAGAACATTTCTACACACTAAAAACTTTATTTCAGTAAATCCGCCTTTTGGAACTAGATAAGCTGTGAAACTGAAGATGCAAAATAAATACTTAAGCACTTGTGTAGTTTTTAAGCTACATATTATCAATTCCCCTTTTGAAAGTTATCTTAATGGAGTCTCCCACACTAGTCAAACAGTTCTCACCATTAAAAAACCTGACATCAACACAGTCATTACAATATAAGTAAGGAAAAAAAATGGTTAAACTAGTTTGAGATTTCTAATGGACGTGTGAATTTCAGTGTGCATTTATTGCATTGACGCGTTGGGGTATAACACAAGTTTTAGAATCAGTCATACATTCACATCTCAGCTCTTAGAGTCACTAGCCGTGTGCTCTTGGGCATTTCCCTTAATTCCAGTAGTCTCACATGTACACTAGGGGAAATAATACATGTATGTTAATGTTACTATAAAAGTTAAATTAGATCATACATGTATTTGTCTGTCACATGGTGGTACTTAACAAGTATCGCTATTCTCTCTTTCCTTTTTTGATGAGTAATTGGGTCAGGAGACAGTAATCAAACCAATTTTAGGATTACTAATTATATGACTTCAGATTTTCTTTTATTCTTTCAAAATAATACTGGACTTGGGGTGCAAGGGTGATGCAGTGGTAGAATTCTCCCTTGCCATGCGGGAGACCCAGGTTCGATTCCTGGCCCACACACTTCCCAAACGAACTAGCAAATACAAGGAAACAAAGAAAAACTGACCAAATGGTGCTGCAGTAAGGGGCTACTCACATGCAAAAAGAATGAAATGCCATGATGCATACAAAAAAAATAATAATGATAATACTGGACTATTTATAGAGAAGGCAAGGATACCATCATTACCTTTTCCTTATTTCATTTCTGGTAGGAATCATGTGACTATAAAATAGACCACATTTTCTGAGAAAGATATCTGAAATTAAGTGAAGATGGTTGACTGTGTTTGCATTGAAGTATTTCACATTTCAAAAATTTCAGAAATACATTCGCACACAACCCCACTCACACCATTATGTATCTGCAATAACACATGGAAATTTGATGTGGAGCCAGGTGTACTTCTGGGCTTGGCAGTAGCATACGTAGTAAACATAGCATGGGGGGAATTAAAGCCTCCATGTTTCCCAGCCATTTTATAGGCCTCCTAACAGAATGCTGTGGGGGGATCGTGTCGACACCAGACGACTGCTAAGGAAAATAAAAGCAAGCCTCAGGGTAATGTCATAGTTGGTTTCTACCAGTGCACTGTGACCTCCACAAGTCTAATCATGCATTCAACAAATATTAATTGCCAACTCTTTGCCAGACTCTGTACAGTTACTTGCTAAGATAAAGCAGTAAACAAGACATATATGGTTCTTGCCATCATGGCACATGCAGGCCATGCAATCTAGTGTCAGGTAGAAGATGTATCTGTAAATACTAGTGAAGATGAGTAAACATTAATGAAAAGGAAGACTGGAAAGCCCCATAAGCAGACCTGAAAGGTTAAGTAACATCATCTGAGGTACTAGAGAATATTTGATCTAAAATATCTCAAGGGAATCACAGCAATCATTTTTTTACAATAAAATTAGCATAAATGTGTAGTCACAACTATCCCTTAAGAGTAAATAGGGAAAATAATCCTCAAGGATTTAAACTGTTCAAAGATTTTTTGAACATAAAACTTTCTAAGTGAGTCTCCTATTTGAGATTAAAAAAAGCCTGATAATCACAATTTTTTGTGATCAGAATTTAGAATGATCATTTTCTGGAGGCATAATATCAAAATTCTCTTGAAGGGGTTCCCAAGCACGACTATCTTTTAAAATTGGCCTTTTGAAGACAAAGTATAAAATCTAGATGATTTATCAAGGTATGATAATTCCGATTTTATGATTTTAGTTATTGAATTGCCAGTTCTGTTAACTGACAGCAAAATCATGTCCTCAGATTCAAAATGATGGAACGGCAATGTATAGAATTAAGAAAGATGAGCATTTAGGTATGCTAAAAAAGGATATTTAGATATATTAACAAATAAGATAGTGTCTTTGTGGGCACAATTGCTGGAGTCTTTAATTCACAGGCTTGCCCATCTGCTTTCTGCTAATCTTTGTAAGTGTCTTACATAGTTGGCTTTTCAATGCTTCTTAGATTTCTAAAGCGTTTCTTTTTTTCCCTTCCACTTTGCATAGGGATACCAAGAAAAAAATTATATTCACATAGCTGCATTCTTATGTTGTCAGAATGAAATCTTTACAGTTGTCTTTTTTCAATCAGAAATAAGTACTTCTCTGTATTATTTCCAAAATCAAGAATCCTCCTTTTCTTAAAAGTAATCTCAGCTGCCAAATAGCCATGATTTGAATTTAAATATGAAAACATTCTTGCCTCTAAGGTTATCACAGAAACATGCAAGTTTTATGAAATGATTTCCGATACAGATAGCTTCTGGAAATATTAATTTCCATGTATAAGCACGATTAATAATAATGAAGGGCTGTAGTTTTCAAGAACAGTTTACAAGCAGAGTAGATGCAATTATGCCCATTTTCCTATTAAGGAAGCTTAGGTCCAGAGCAGACAATTAACTTTCTTACTCCTACAGAGCTTAGTACAGCAGCTACAGAGCTGGGTTTGAATAGATCTCTTTTATTTCAAAATCCTTGTGTTTGGTCACAAAGGTTTTGGTTGGAACAGAAAAGCAGAAATTTAAATGAAAGAGTTTACAAGTACTTTGAAATAGTTGCATATTATAGCTCCTGAAGTATAAGTGATAATAGGAAAAGAAATACAAAAAGATCCAACAGAGAGATTTCTTTCTGGAAGGATGATGATTTAGTTTAATACATTTATTTTTCTCAAAGAACAAATATCAAGCACTTGTGCATGAACAGCAGAGATGGTCTTGCCTTTAGGAATTGGAACAATATAAAAACAATATAATTCTTATGCTTTAGTCTTTTTTAAAATGAAAATCTTGATAACTGCATTTACTTTATAGATAAACACACACACACACACACACACGAATACACACGTATGAATATATACACATATATCCTTAAAATAAATTTGAGGATTGCTTGAGGAAAAAAAAAACACACATATTTAACATATATCTGTACATATATATATCTATATTTCCTTGAACAGTCCTTAAATATATATTTTTTAAGTTATGTATCTCAAACAGAATGTCACTATGGAATATTTTTCCTTAAAAGGTTTCTATTTGCAGAGTATGAAATAGTTTCATGTCTCTTCCAAATGTTCACTCAATATTTAATTGAATTGCTACTGCCAACTAAAATTCTGGAGACAGGGTCCTTCTGACATAAATACTGCTAAAGTGTTATTAGTTGGTGCTGTTTGATTGTAAGAAACAGAAAGCCACTCTAATTAACTTAGGCAAAAAAAAAAAAAAAGGAAGTTTATAGAAGAACAGGGGTAGCTCCCAGAGGTGAAAGAAAAGTTGAACAATCAATCAAAGAAAGAGCAAGAATCAGGGCAGCTCGAAGAAATGAGAGACACTCTTCAGGGAGCAAATGCCTGAATGAATCAGCTCCGATCATGGTTGGTCTTTGGCCATTTGTTCAAGATTCATATTCCAGAGAGAGAGGATGTGAGTGACTTCCCTTGGGCACAGGCCCATTTGCTGCCAGAGATCAAACACCTTGACTTGCCCTCCTGCCAGATAGTATACACTGGGGAATAAATAATTTCCTCAGGACAAAATAGGGTTGGGTTACTCAAAGGAGGGGGAATAAATACTGTGAGACAAAAATAAAAACAGATATAAAAATCCCACTGTCATTAACTGCAGCATGTAATTTCCTGAATATGCTTCTTTTACAAAGGGATCACTATTTCCTCTTCTTATAAATACATTTCTATTCTTTAGAGAGCAATATTTTTACCAAAAATAAAGTCAATGACTTTTTAGATACATTTAACATTTCAATGTTATCCAAGTAATGATTTATCAAAGTAAATTTCCTGAATTAGTTTGCATTTTCAGTATCCACCGGGAAAGATACCTTCAATGTTCAAAATGTAAGATTTTCATTTCCAAAAATATTTGGGGTGGGGGTGCGTGGGTGCTCAAATAATTATACAGTAATTTAATTTAATCTTGTATTGCTCCCTGCCTTTCTCTTCTCACCTCTCATATATATTTTTTCTGTATGTTACTTGTAAGAAAATATGTATTTTCTGTGCCCTGGGTCCTGTTTTCAGTCTCAATATCTAAAGCTTCTTATTTTGATGCCCATTTCTACCAGCAGGTAACGAATATTTTATTTTAAAAGAACAGATCATTTGACCTTTGTATAATTCAACTTCACTTTTCTAAAGTTTCTTTTGTCACTCTTTTTTTAGCAACTCCTGTGAACTTTCTAATTTTGAAGCCAATGCAGAAAATGTCTCTATTTTTACCCTCTGTCTGTCTCACATTGTATTATTAGGAAAGAACTGTTCCATATGAGTTTTATGAGCTTCAGCGGGTGACTAATTCCTGTCACACAGCTGCAGGGCAAGTTTTTGACTTTTCCTCCGCTGAGTCCTGAAGATATCCTCTGTGCTGTGGTCTGTTACTCTACATCATTTGCTTTACAGAACAGGTTTAACATAAATACAGAGCCAAGTCAAAAACAACTGCTTGCTGGGGTGCGCTGTTTGAGTACAGGCAATGTTCTGTTTCTTGATCTAGGTGCTGATTACGTGGGTGTGCTTTGTTCACTTAGTGAAAATCCATCAAGCTGTATGCTTATGATTGCGCTTTTCTTAAATAAAAGGTTTACTAAAAGTTATGCTTAAAAGTAAAAATCATTTTTTGTTTAATTTCAATTATATTTCAGCCCATTTCTTTCCATCGAAGTGTTCATCCTTTTATAATTGATCCATATGAGCTCTTCTAGTAACTCAGACCAAAATCCTCGTGCCAACCTTGACTGTTCCTTTTCTCACACCTAGCTCCAATCTGTAAGCCACCTCTGCCAGCTGCACCTTTAATCTACTGCTTCCCTCACTCCACTGCTCCCACCCTGGCCAAACCAACTTCTGCGTGGATTATGGCAGCTGTCCTGTAGATGGTCTCCCCATTGCCACACTTGCCTCCCCATCCCCACCTTCGGTTCACACATCGTCACAGCAGCAAGAAGATCCTGTTAAAATGTAAGATATATCGTATCATTCCTCTGCTCCCAAGCATCCAGTGGCTTCACATTTTACTTCAACTAAAAGTCAAAATTGTTACCGAGGCTCACAAGGTCCTAGACAATCAGTCTTGACTCTCTGATGTCACTTTGTTGTACTTTCTTCTTCCCTCACTTTACCAAGGTATCTATCTACATATCTTGTTCTCTTATCTTTTTCATGCACTGCCTCCTGTTGTAAAACAATCATGTATCCTTTGGCATAACTTGGCAGCAATAATTAAATTATTACTAAGACTGAAGAAAAGGGGAAGAATAGAGAAATCTGTAATAGTAAGAATTGAAATTATGCACAGTGGTAGTTTGCAAAGTTTTGGTCTTAGGTATTCTTCATATTCTTAAAAGTTATTGAGGATACTAAAGAGCTTGTTTAGAAGGATTGTAACTGTAAATATTTTCCAATTACAAATTAAAGTTAACAAAATTGTTTAATAGTATTTAATTATTCATTTAAAAATAATAATATGGGTGGGCAATTGTGGCTCAGTGGCAGAGTTCTAGGTTGCTGTGCTGGAGACCCGGGTTCAGTTCTCAGTACCTGCCCATGCAAAAAAAGAAGTAAAAGAATAATATATGCAGCATATATTGACATAAATAATATAATTTTATGAAAAATAATGATTGGGTGTTCTATAAGTTTGTAATGTCCTTACATATCTTGTTGTGCATGCCAAGAATTCAAGGCCCTGATCCCTCTTTGTCCAGGTTTTCTTGTGGGTTTATAGACAGCAAGCAGCTTTGAGGGATGAGGCCATATCTCCCTCCAGGACAAGGAGCAGGCCTGCTTACTTCATGCTATAAATGCCAGGTTTCCCAAGTTCAGTGTTGTCCTGACATACAACCCACTGTGCGTGCAGGCATCCACTTAGGCCCATCTGTGCTTCTTTGGGCAACTGGAGCTCTCTATGGAAAACTGATGAAAATATGCTAACACTCTAGCCACTGGTTGTGCTGTGAGTAGAGTCAGTTGACTCTTACACCAGAGTACCATATCTCTGTCAGCGTTCATAAAACTATGGCAAGCTAGCTTGATAACTCTTAAATAGGGTAAAACCCCAGACCCTTCACAGTTCTTAATAATAACTATATTTTCAGCAGTAAGAAAAAAAGGCTTTAATGAGAAGAGTGGCATTAATTTATATTTTTGGCAAATCTCTAATGTTTGGCTTAATTGAAGAGTACTGGATTCTTATATCTGACTCAGTCTGTTCTAACATGTAGTTTTTGGTTGAAATTTATGAAGAAAATCTGGCCTCACTCAGCTATAAATTGGAAAAGAGATGGTTGTTACTTATAGTATAATATGCTCCAGGCAGAATTTGAATTTCAGATAAACAATAAATAATTTTTTAATGCATGTTCCAAATATTTCAAAAGTGTCCTGTGTTTTATGTAGCAGTCCTAAGTTGCAGGACTTGCAGCTCCACTCTAACAACAAAGGCTTTCCACTTGCTGATTTATTCTTAATACTGAAGGATACCAATCAATTTACAAACCTGGATAAAGTAACTACAACTTCCTTCTTTAGGTGGATAGGCAAATCACAGATAAACCATGAAAAATGAATATTCTGAAATCTGTCAAAGAATACTGAAACCTATTTTGTTTATGTCGTTTGTTAGCACCAAATCTTAAAGTTTCAGCTCTAATTATAGAATAAAAAGCTAGCTGTAATGCAAAATGAAAGCTAGATTCAAATGAATGTATATAAATATATATATATACAGAATATATATATTCAAACAAATACATACATATATATATAGAAAGAGAGAGAGAGAGAGGGAGAGAGATGGAAAGAGAGAGAGAGAGAGAGGGAGAGAGATGGAGAGAGAGAGAGAGAGAGAGAATCATGGAAGTGCAGATACTATGCTACAAACACCATGTAAGAAAAGGAACTGAGAGATTGGGGTGCAGAAGCAGTGCCAAAGGTGAGACTGTTATAACATGTCAAGTTTTCACATCTTATAGGCCTCATATATTGGAACGGTATGAACTCTTAGCCTGGATTTTATAGTATAAATGTTTTTTACCTACAGTTGAACCCCATCCTAGAATAGCCAACATTTGTTGAGACTATCTAATGGTCAAGGTCAGTGAAGAACAATCTTCAAACTGTTCTGTTGTAGTATTGCAATTTTGCAAACTAAAACTTTTTTAAGAATTGGTCTTTTATGTAGTGATTGTTTCATGACATAGAGAAAAATATACCAAACTGAAATGCAAAAGATTGGGATTTTAGTCCCAGTGCTATACTAAGTAGCTCTTTGAACTTGGGCAATTTGGTTCCCATTTTGTTTCCTCTTTCATAAAATGTAGGTATTAAAATCAGTCATTTCTGAAGTCTCTTCTCACTTTACAATTTATATAATAAATCAGAGATTACCTATTACACTTTATGGACTACAAAGTTGAAACTATGAGTATAAGGCTGAAGAAAGCTAATATTCTCAGCACAGAAGTCTGATATCATGATGCCATTAAAATGTTAATGAAGACCACAGATGGCAAATGTTCATTTAAATTTCAAATAGTTATGGCTTTTCAAATGTAGGGAAGCCATTCAGAAAAATGTGCATGGTAGAAAAGTGTATATAATTGTATTTCTATTAATCCTTTGGGATCCAGCAGGACGTTGTAAACATGTGTTGAAATTTCTACTGACTGGTGTTGCTAAGAATAAAAAAATAAAACATGTCTTTTTAGGGAGGTTAGTGAAAATTAGGTAATTCTATAATAACTTAATTATAGATTTAGGAAGAAATTTGCATTTGCATCCCATGTTATTTTGCTGTGTTTTAAAAATGGTTTTGTAGTTGAGTTTATAGCATGGTATGTATTTTCTCAAAATTGAGTGGTTTTATTAATTACGTAGCAGGGGAGAAAAGTTTGTCTCCAAATTCACCTGGAGAACTCAAAGGAAAAACCACCTGTAGCCTCTTCATGGAGGATTCAGAGGCTTTTGTAAAACTCTTCAGGGGCATTTTGGTCAAAGCTCCAGCACTATAAATTCCTTCAATAAGAAGTGATCTAGACCAATGGGAAATAAAATTAACCACATAGAATTATCTGAGGAGAACATTAAAAACAAGATTATCCAGGCTTCACTCCAGCATACTGTGATTCAGTAGGTCCAGGGTAGAGTCTAAGAGTGAGAATTCTTGACAAGGACATCCATCCAACAGATTCGGAAGTAGCTGATTCACCTGTGCTGGAATCCTGGATCTCATAAGCCTTGGGACCTTAGGATCCGTTTGCAGGAGTCTATCACTGGAGCATTGGGAAAGTTTAGTTTTAACCCTTCTATTGCCAGAGGTGCTTTTTCTTCCAAAAACTCAAGGACCATGTTTAAGGGGAATAAAAGCATTTTATATAGATATGAAGATTCATGTGAAATACTCTAGCATGTTTAGGAATTCCTTTGCCCTAAGAATCAAAGACCATAATTCCTCGGTGAAATCCAAACTCTTTTCTTGACTGGCCTTTTCCTGGGGTGAATTTTTTTACCAGTTTGTACCATTAATTTGTAAGGAAAAATTGCAGACTTTGAAATTTAGTGGATATACTGTCTAGTTCATCAACTCAGGTTAGGGCTGTGTGCTGGTTTGAAACTGTTGTGTACCCCAGAAAAGCCATGTTGTTTAATCCTCATTCAATGTTGCTGAGTGTTTCCATGGAGATGTAACCCACCCAATTTTGGGTGGTAACGTTTCATTAGGTGGTTTCCATGGAGATATGTCTCCACCCATTCAAGGTGGGGTTGCTTACTGGAGTTCTTTATGAGGGAACCATTTTGGAAAAAGTTTAGAACTAACAGAGCCCACACAGCCAGAGACCTTTGGAGATGCAGAAGGAAAATGCCCCCAGAGAAGCCTTATGAAATGAGGAGAGAAAACCAGCAGAAGCCACTTGCCTTTCCAGCTGACAGATGTGTTCTGAATGGCATCAGCCTTTCTCGGATGAAGGTGACCTCTTGTTGGTGCCTTAATTTAGACATTTTCACAGCCTTTGAACCCTAAACTTGCAAATTAATAAATTCCCTTTTTAAAAGCTGTTCCATTTCTGGTTTATTGAATTCAGCAGCTTAAAAAAGTAAAACAGACTGCCTTTGTCTTTGACTACATTATTTTATAACACTCTAGAGATAAAAATTAACTGTAGAAAATTGATAGTAATGAGAATAATTACTGTACATCAAAATGCAAATTGTGCCAGTGTAATGCCATTGATCATTGCCCTGTAGTCATTGACCATTTTTGCCAGTTTTGCATGAAAAAATCATTTTAGCATTCCTTACCTGGCAATAAATGCGTAGTACTTTAATTTTTTTCAAGTGATTTATAATATCTTACTGGTTCCCTCATTAATTGAGTTAATAAAATATTCGACTTGTGTTCATTTGTATGAGAATTGTGATCATATCCACTTTAAAAATCACACATTTCTTGAATGTACATTATGTTCTATATTTGCTACAGGAGTAAATAGAGCAGACATAGTTTTTCTGATTTATATAACATATAATAAAAGGGAGAAAACAAAGAAATAAACAGGTTTTAAGTAAGTAAGCAATTATAACAATAGTATCTTTGTGGTAGGCATTCTCTAAGATGTTCCCCATGGAACACCATATTCTGGTGTTCATGCTCCTGTGTCATCTCCTCCCCTGAGTAGGGGCGGAATTTATTGCCTTGCTGCTAAGATATAGAATAGAACAGAAGCAATGGGCTGTCCCTTCCAGGATTAGGTTATAAAAAGATTGTGGATACTGTGTTGGTGCCCTCTTACTTGCTTGTTCTGAAGGAAGCCAGCTGCCATATTGTAAGCTGCCCTAAGGAGTGCCCCAAATGGTAAGGTATGGCTGTCTTCCGCCAACAGCCTCATGAATGAGTTTGAAAATGCATCATTTTTAAGTCCAGCTTGAGAAGATTGCAGCACCAAGCCAACCCTTGACTGCAAACTTGTGAGATACCCTGACAGAGTCACCCACATTTCTTACCCACTGTAACTATGAGATAATAAATGTTATTTCTTAATGCTGTTTTAAGCCATTAAATTTTGGGGTGACTTGCTATTCAGTAATAGATGGCTATTATGGATCTTCACTTGTAAAACCATTAAAATGCCCTGTCACAGTTACCTCACCAGAAATCTTAGGGTCAGTGTGGTAATCTTGCAATCAATGTTCTTAACCTTCAGCACACTGTCCTGGAGTTAGTTTCAGAATATCCAGGGCCAGGCAAACCACACTGGAAACTAAGCAGATATAAGCACAAATATCTAGAAAGAAAGGAAAACCTGCTTTCTCCCAGAAGGGATTCAAAGGATCTAGTGTCACAACAGAATCTTGCAACTACAGAACATGACAGCAGTAAGAGGGAAATACTAGTTTGTAATGCTATATAAATAGCTCTTTTTGACATATCCTAAGATCTGTCTAAAAACTCAACCTCTGCATGAACCCCATGATTTCTTCTCACATGTTTTTCTGTTCTGGTTCCTTTTTTTTTCTCCTCTGATCTCATGAGTTCCACATCCCATCCCATTTCAAGTGGTATAGACCAGTGTGAGGAGCAATATGGTACAGAGAAACTCCACGTATTTTGGAACTGGAAATGCCAGGATTTAAATCCTGCTTGTCACTTACTAATTGTGGAGCTTTGGGTAAATCTCTGGAATACCAAAGCTTACCTTGCAGAATTGTTGTGAGATTTTGAGCTCCAAATTTTGAAGCAATGCATTTAAAAGGCCCAGCACACAGTAGATGCTGAATAAATAATAATCATCATCATTTTTATACCTTCTCTAATTTTCTTTTTCTTAAGGTTAGTCTTAGTCTTATGGCATTTTCCAATATACTTTATTGAAAAACTCTTTGTCAAACTGTAGTTACAGGCAAAAGACATTCCAGGTTCCATCTACATGCCTATTTCAGGATCTAGGGAAGGATATTTCGGTGTAGAGGTATACATCCAGAATATGGAAATATTGGTTCTTTGGTATTTTTTTAATGCAAAAGAACAATTTTTGTTTGTTTAATTTCAAGGGTTATTTAACTTCAGAGATGGGTAAGAATCTCAAAGCCAGAACAATGACTTGGGTGCTGAGAATCCATTTCTAGTTTGCCTCCAGTTTCTTCAATGCCCCTTCTATATATATATATATAGGCACCTTTAACTCAATTCTGGCTATGGTTTCTCCTCTCCTCTCCTTCCTATATTTTCATATCACATTGTTATTTATTACTAACATCATTAAGTTTTTTATCATCGATCTTTGGACTTTCAAACTCACCTCTGAAACTTCAGCAGGAAAAAATACCCATATCAAAACATTTCTTTTAAAAATAAGCAACTTCCCTCAAGAAATAAAATAAAACAACATCAAACATCAAGACTTGTCAATGGAAACATCCAAGGCGCTGCAGTTAAACAATTCTCACCCCCAAAAACCAGTTGAATGATTTGGTTGAGCCTATGTGTCTTCGATATACCACATGGATTTTTAAGAATCAGATCTCACATATATGCACAGTTAAATACATAAAAAATCAGTTATATCTCAAGCTCAAAACTAGGCCCTGCTCAAGATCCCACAAGTGTAGTCCCACCACTCTTTATATTTTAGATACCCCCAACCTAGGCACCAGTCTTTGCCATCTGTTTGCTAAAACTGCCAGAATGTAATATACCAGAAATGGATTGGCTTTTTCGAAGGGGATTTATTAAGTTACAAGTCTACAGTTCTAAAGCCATGTAAATGTCTAAATTAAGCATCCAGAGAAAGAAACCTTGACTTTGAAGAAAGGCCAATGGCATCTGAGGTTTCTCTGTCATATGAGAGAGCACATGGTGATGTCTGCTGTCTTCTCTCTAGGCTTCTGGTTTCAAATGGCTCTCTCAGCTCTTGCTTCCAGTAGTTTTCTCCCTTTCTATTGTTCCTCAGTTAGCTTACCCAGGGCAGACTCTGGTTTCATCTCATGGCTTAGCATGTCCAAACATCTGTGTCTTGGTTTCATCTCTCTGCAATGTGTGTTGGCTCTTCAAGTATGTTTGTTCTCCCCAAAATATCTCCCTCTTAAAGGACTTCTGTAAGTGGATTAGGACCCACCTTTGGTGGGTAGGGTCACATCTGCATGGAAACAACCTAATCAAAAGGTCCTACCCAACAATGGATCTGCCCCCATAAGATTGGATTAAAAGATCATGGCTTTTCTTGGGTACATAACAGTTCCAAACCAGTATACCATACATCCATAGCCAAATGTGAATATCTGCCAAGTAAAACATAGGCTAAAAGCAAACTGCAAGGTAACTCATAGTGTGTCCTGTCCCCCAGAATAAAATATGAAATAATTGGTTGATTATTTAAAACATTTTAAAATCTTTGAACTAAACTTAATAATATACATTCCTTGGCCTCCTGAGTGAGAAAAACTAGAGAAACAGGAATGAGAGGCAGAATAAATTTTAATTGTATTTTTTTGTAATTAAAAAATTCTAAACTATAGAATATATTAGCTATTCAACATTCTATTAATTAATTAAGGTGTATCCACTCTGAACCATACTGATATTGCATAATTAATATTACCTTTTCAGTTTTATTATTCCCAATATTTCTTTTTTTCTCTCTTTTCACAGAAGAGAATAATTCCAGACAATTCCTTTAAAAAATACTACAAATATCAGGTTTTCACTCCTTGGAGAATAGTTACACCCAATTCTAACCTCCAATTTAATAAAACAATTCACCCAGCTTTGATCAATTGTGGTTAGTAAGGAATTCACCTCTCTCCTGGGCCTCTCCCCATGTAGCAAAAATAAAGAAACTTCCCATCAGCTTTCAAGCCAACTATTTTTCCTAGAAACTACTCCTTGGCAATAGCTTTGGGCTTTTTGTTCTCAGCCTGCCCCTGGGACATATCTGGATGAAGGAAGTTAAAACTCTTCTTTCTCTCTCTTCACCTCTGAGATTGGTAGAGTTCTGGGGTGTAAGCTGCCCTGATATTCTGTTCTTGTTTCTGAAGGTCTCTGTAACACAGGTATGCTGTTTAAGCAATAGGGCTATTTATTGGTCTAAGAAGATCTACTTCTGGCCTCAGGTTTCCAGCTTTTGGATTTGGGCTTTTGGATTTGGTGAAGAGCTTAAAGGTCCTGAGAGCTGGTCAAGTGAAAGGGAAGCTGATG